>VXAU01004915.1:99559-134720 GCA_013399695.1 Formicarius rufipectus
AGGGGGAGCATCACCGGGGGCAGGAGGGGCAGCATCACCGGGGGCAGGAGGGGCAGGATCAGCGGGCAGGGGCAGCATCACCGGGGGGAGGGGGAGCATCAGCGGGCAAGGGGGGCAGCATCACCACGCCACTCCCTCCCCACGCCCTCCCACAGCCCCCCGTGGGATCCTGTAGGCTGGAAGGGCCACCCAGCCCTGCCCCCTGGCACAGCCCTGACCCCTGTCCCACCCCGGGGCAGGGCACGGACCTGACTGACTCTGCCAACACCATCCCGGTTTCACCCACAAGGTTCCTGAACCTTTTTCAAGGAAGAACCAAAGATCAACCCCAGCCCTAATACATTTTTGAGGAGTTTTATTTTCACTGTTTCCCAACTTTTTCCTGCCACTTAATTGCTTTGGACATTCCAGCCTAATCTTATCTGCAGTCCCTGACTCCACATTTCTCATGGAGCAGCACAGCTCTCTCCTCCCTTCCCATTCTATTCCAAGCATTCAGCAAATGCTTGTGGTCACAATATCCATCACTCCAACTTCTCCTTGCATTTGATTCATTTTCACGCATTCCTGTGTCAGGGAATGTGGCTGGACTGGGGGGAGGTGGGACACCAGTTCAGAGGGTGGGAAGTGAGAAATGTCTGTGTCTTCCACCCTAAAAACATGGGAATTCTTCCCTGTTCACTCATGTTTGTGTAGCAGAACTGAGGCTACAGGTTACAAAAGAAATGTCTTGAAAAATACACATACTGCTCAGTAAGACACAGTGAAACACCGATTCAAGTGCCCCCTGAGTGAAAACTTCCCATACTTCATACTCTACTGGATTTATGAAATTATGACGGACTTGTTCTAGAAATCTTTGCATTTCAATGGGTTTGCTGGTCTGCAATACAGACACTCTGAATGATGTTAGAAATCACATGTCTCCAAGTAAAAATAGCCAGGCATTTCCTGGGTCATGTTCCTACCTCCTCCTGGACTTGACTCAAGCTGTGAATCAGCTGTGTCCTCTCCTGGGTTACTTTTTCCAGTTCATCTGACTGGTGTTTCATTTCTTTCCTCAGTTTATCCAGAAATGATTCATTGTTGTTCTTCTCCATCGTCAGCTGGAATTCAAGTTCACTAATTAGTCTTTTAAGGCTCTGAATTTCCTTCTCCTTGTCTCCATCTTTCTCTGCAAGCTTCATCTGGGCATCTTGGAGCTTCTTCTCCAGGATTTCTGTCTCCATCCTTAGGCTCTTGGTGGCACTGGATATTAAACCTGGTATCTGCAGGAGATCAGACAAAACCTGCATTATCCACAGCTTTAGAGAGAGAGAATTAATATCAGACAAATGTTGACTCGAGGGGAAAAACAACAAATTCAAACACACATGTCCTCGGATAGAAAAAAATGCTTTGAATGTAAGAATGCCCTCAGAGGGTATCAGAGAGCTGTAATTCATCAACACTCAGAACAGGGAGATTAATGAGTATGTTCAAGATCAAACAGAGAAATTGAGGTAAAAAAGGGAAAATTTAACTTCTTACTGGAAGCCAGAGTTTCTTCAGGGTTTTAAAATCATAATCAAATATTTGTCAAGCCAAGTGTTATTTTCCAGCTTTCAAACACTGTACAATGTCACAGATTTCAGGGAACAATGTGATTTCATCAAATACCTTTCCTCTTTTCCAGGTTTCTCAAGAATTGTGTCACATCTCTTGAAAACTAAGTTTACAGGTACAATTTTTCAATTTCTACATAAAACTTGAGAAACTGGAGCTCTGGGAAGAGCCAACCCCATGTGGTGCCACCACCAGCAGAGCCCAGAAGGTGGTAACTGGTCATCTGGGAAGGGAAAAGCCACGCGGGTGGCTTTGTGGCTCCTCAGCATAGTCTGAAACAGTCCCAAGCTCTGAAAAAAGGGTGATGTCAGATTGAAAATAATTAACAGCTACAGTCCAGAGACACAGATGGACTCTCAGCAGAGAAAATACAAGACAAGAAAGAACTTCCACACCACCTCACATGAACTGGAATAGTCACTTTTTAGGCTGTTCCATTAAAAAAATCAAATACAGGCCATATATTAAGGCTGGGAAAAAATACTGTATCACCTCGACAGGGGAGGACACATGAAGGGGGTTTTACTCCTTCCCACCCAGTTTGCAGCAGATGTCTCTGCTGTGCTGTCTTTCCTGAGCACTGCACACCTTCTTCTGGAGCTCCTCGTGGTCTCGCTGGTACTTTGTGATCAGCTCCTGCTGTTTCTGTCTCTCCATGTCCAGCTCCACTCTGGCTTCCTCCTTGACCTTCAGGATGGCTTCCTTCTGCCGAGCCTCTCCTTTGGCCAGGTCCATTTCCAGCTGGGAAACAGGATTGGAATCACATGGAGCGGCTCAGCTCCACACACACTGCCCTAATGGAGGCCAGGGCAAATTTGGCAGCCCCAGATTTTGGGCACTGAACGAACACATCTGATCCACTGGAGCCCAGCCAGGGAATGCTCCAGCTCCTGCTGGATGGCTCCTGCTCCTCAGCACACAGGGCTCACAGCTCCAGGATCTCCAGTGACTCCAGGTCCCTAAATTTAGGCAGTTGGACTTCACACTAAATCACTGGGAATAGACTGAATTACAGAACCCTTGGCTGGTTCCTAAACCAGATGATCCTCCTGGAAGGGTTTGCTCTGGAGGTAAAACTCAGCATTGGTTTCAAAAGCAGCAAAATGATACACCCACAAAACCATGGAATCACAAATGGTTTGGGTTGGAAGGAGCTCAAAGCCCACCCAGTGCCACCCCTGCCATGGGCAGGGACACCTCCCACCGGCCCAGGGGGATCCAAGCCCCATCCAACCTGGCCTGGGACACTCCCAGGGAACCAGGGGCAGCCACAGCTTCTCTGCCCACCCTGTGCCAGGGGCTGCCCACCCTCCCAGCCAGGAATTCCTTCCCAATATCCAATCTAAATCCTCCCTATTTCCATTTGAAGCCATTCCCCGTGTCCTGTCCCTCCATCCCTTGCCCCACGTCCCTCTCCAGCTCTCCTGGAGCCCCTGTAGGCACTGGAAGGCCTTGGAGCCTTCTCCAGGCTGAAATAGGCCAGAAGTTCAATATTAAAGATATTAACTCCTCCTCCTGGAATAGTTTTTAATTCCTGCTCTGTCACTCAGCCTTGCCAGGGAACAGCCATTTCCATGGGAAAATTGTCTCTCCAGGGACCTCACTCACATGGCCCAAACTCCACGTGTGCCACCATGACATTTTGAAGCCCAGCATAAATTAGCACCACAAACACTGTTTTATCAGGTTCCCCTTCCCCAAAGTCTGTTGGAAATCCCAGAACTCCAGGGAAGGAGCATTGGAAGAGCCTCCCAGCAGCTCCCAGACACCTGTGCCAGTGCCAAGGGCTCATTGCCCAGCCAGGGCTCGAAGGGTGGGGAAACCAAAGTGAAAGGTGCAAATTCTGGGTCAAAGATGCCAGTCCTTAAAGTATCTCAAATCACTCCTTTTAGAAAGTTGAGCCATGATTTCCTGAGCAGAAAAGCCTGGATTCTGGAGCAAACACTGCAGGCTGTGTTTAGGGAAGTCCTTTTGCTAAGCCAGGCTGTTAATGCTCTGTTTGTGCAGGCTGAGTTCTAATGGGTTTAATTGCAGCAGGCTGACTGGCACATCAAATGCACAACACCAACCTAATTACTTCGAATTATTAAAAGCAGAAAAGCCCAGAATGAGCTTAATTACAATTATCTAATTTCACACACTAATTAGGAGCAAAAGTATAAAAATTCTCCCTAAACTTTTCTTTGGGCTCAAAAGATAAACTGGAAATATTTTCATTATTTTTTGAAATCAGAATAGAGGCAATTCTGGGGGTGGAATAGGCACAAATTCCTCACTACTATTTAGCTTAAAATTGCTCTATTTCCTAAGATCCTGAAAATAGACCTTTCTTTCTCTTATTCTTATTGTTGTTATTATATTAATGATATTGGGTTTATTACTACAATAATGATAATAACAACAAATTAAAGCAATCCAAGGCAGGCCTGTATTCTGAACAGAAAACCTGCCCCTTTCAGGTCTCAGTGGCCCAGTGACCCAAACCACACTGGCCCTTCCCATGAGCTGCATTTCCATGATCCCAAAGCTGCAGTTGGACCCTGTCCCTCCCCCAGCCTTTATCTCATTCCCATGTCAGGGTGAACAACTCTGTGATTATGGAGCCAGCATGATCTCCTTCCCAAATTGCACCCTGTCCCACAGAGGTGAAGATGCTTCCAAAGGGATGTAACTCATCTTAACTGTCCCCAGATAAAGCTTTCAGACACCTGCTGGAACAAGAAATACAGTAATTATAGACACCAATTACATAAGGATTAAATCAGACAAGTCAGGATTATTGTTCAATGCTGCTTTTAAGTTTTCCTTCACAGATAAATATATATTTTGATTTCTTATATTCAGTTTGGGGGCTTTTGGTGCTCGTGGGAGAAGCTGCAGATGAAAATGCAGTTGCCATGGTGGCAGTTGTTGATGGTGAACAGCTTCCCAAATCCCACTGGAAGAGACTGGCAGGAAAACTCCCTGCACAAGGGATACTATTGACAAGCTGTGGCTGCCCCTGGATCCCTGGGAGTGTCCCAGGCCAGGTTGGACGGGGCTTGGAGCAACCTGGGCTGGTGGGAGGTGTCCCTGCCCATGGCAGGGGTGGCACTGGATGGGCTTTGAGGTCCCTCCCAACCCAAACCAGTCCATGGTTTTATGATTCCATGACCTTCAAAAATCATTAAATGTGTTTTTGGAAGTAGGAGGTTCCCCCAAACCTGCAAATCCTGTACATTTATGGGCCTGAGGAACCAGCAGAGCCAGAGTTTACAGGCAAGAAAGCCTCGTGTGTTCCTGACAGAAATCAACTGCTTTCCAGCCGAGTCCCTTCCAAGCCAAACCACTCCATGGTTCCAAGGTCCAGTGGTCCCGTGATTCCATGACACCTGCCACTTGAGGAGATGAGGCCCTGCCTCCCTGTGAGCACTGAGACAAGCCCAGAGGAAGCAGCAGGCAGAGGGGGCCATGGCCCACCAGGGTTACCTTCTCCCTCCAGTTCTCCTCATTCCTCAGCTTCTGCCTCAGGGCCTCCTGCAGCTGCTCCGTCCTGGTCTGGTGGGAAACCACCATCAGCTCCCTGGAAACCACAAAACCTGGGATGTAAAGAGGTGCTCTGCCCACACTGGTGGAACTCCTCTCCCTTTTGTTCAGCCCCAGGAATCCTGCCCAGAGGCACAGCAGGAATCTCTCCTTAGCATTTGCACAATTTCCCTTTGCTTCCTGAATTTCAAGTGTCCAAGAAAATACTGCAGCTGATCTCTCAAATGATACTTTAATATTTCTTAAATATTTCCCAAGTTACATTTTGAGGAACACAGAAAAACTTATTTAAACCAGAAATTGTATCTAAGGAACCCAGAACATTACTAGCATTAATTAAAAATTGTGGTATGTTTGGAATTTAAACCACTGAGTGCTTTCTGTAGTTACTATTTGTTATGTGATCCCTGTAAAGCAAGGAGAGCTGAAATTCTTGTAACTTCTGTTATTAGCAACTTGTACACCATGAACTGCCCCAACTATTCCCATATTCCAGGTTCCTGGATATGATCTGGTACTTGGTGAAGGGTAAGGGCAACTTCCCACAGCTTGGGCTGCTCTTGGAGCTTCTCAGCTGTGAACAAAACTGCCACTTCCCCTGGAATTACTTGTCAGATGTGGAAAATAAAGCCCTGAGCTTCTGAGGGTTGTTTTCCCTGGAATGGGAACTCTTCGGAGAGCCTTTGCTTTAGCCTTACCAACTGAAATCTGTATTTTTTAAATTACCTTGAGTATAATCTCTGTGCCCAGTTTTACTCCTGCCAACCACAGGCTTGTTGTGACCATTTCAAAAGGCCAAGAGGCACCAAGTGGGTGTTGTGGTTACAGGGCTGGGATATTCCCTGTGCCTGGGGGGCAACCAGGGGGTGCTTTGAGGTTTGAACAAGCTCAAGCTGAAGCCCTGCAGAGCCAACCAGAGCTTTTCCTCTCCTATTTTTTAAGAGAACTTTTTCTTTCTTTTCCATTCAGGTTTTGTTTATCCTGCAAGAAGTAAAAAAACCCAAGCCAATGAGCTCCAAAATGTGAGGAACTGTCAGGAGCACTTCAGCCCAGCCCAGCTCCCACTACCTCTCCTGTTTCAGCATCACCACCTCCTCCTCTGTCCGGCTCAGCAGAGTTTTCAGGGTCTCCACTTCACTTTCTGAGCGTCCAGTTCTTCTTTTCAGATCTTCTTCCTTCCTTTCCTTCTCAGCCACTTCCTCCTGTAAATGTTTGCAGACTTGTTGGCAAATGAGAAGGGATTCCTCCTTTTCCTTGAGCTCTTTTGTAAGTCTACAGATCAAATAAGAAAGTATCAGCATTGGGGTGACTATATTCTTGTTTATAGACAGAAATAAGTTGTACCTGGAAAATTAAACCTTAGACAAAAAACTATGTTGTGAATTTAAATCTAGTGACTTCACAGGAAAATAGGAAAAATTGCTGTATTAAACTGCTTTAAAATCCTACTCTTTTTGCTCAGAAGGATATATTATGAAATATCATTTCAACAGTTACCTTGACTCAGAAAGTCCATTTTCATATTTCATCTTTTTCAGTTCGTTTTGACAGACTTCAAGTTCTGTTGATTTCACCCTAAAAACATGGAAAAAAGTGCGTTATCCAAAGGGATGAGCCTTCACTGCACAACCTGGGCATCACCTGTGGGGTATTATCCAATTGCATTTTCTATTTCACTTAAAGGCCACAAACAGAAAGTTCTATCAGTTTTGGGTGAGATTTGAATTAACTGGAAGTTACTCCCAGTGTCATCCCAGCCTGAGTAGGATCAAAAACGTTGCAAACAAGAAGGGAGATCTTGCAATGCTGATGAAAGTTTTGATTAAAAAAGGAATAAAATTGAACAAACACCAATTCTGTAGCTAAAAGGGCAGGAAACTTTGCAGGTTTTGTGTCATTATGTCATCATTTCTCCAATTAATAACCATGGTTAAGCTTCGTATTTATATTTAAACATATATAGAGTATGTTATTTTATGAAATTGTGCCCATATTGCACTGAAGTTTTAATATTGCATTTGGAAAGCCCTCCCTGTCTATTTAGCCATGCCAATGACATCTTTTTTCCATACTCAATCCTTACATTATCACTAAAATACCTTGTTGCTAAGCATTCCAAATATTTGCCACTGGGTTATGGTCAGACCCCTGAATAGGGAACTGGAACCAGCAAGTACAGAGCAGAAGAGGCTGAATCCTTTGAAACTCCAGGAAAACATGGGAAAAGAGGGATGAGAGCTGGCCTGGAGGGTGGCAGAATGAGCTCCTCAGTCCTGGGCTGAGTGTTGGAGCTCTGCCCAGGAGCTGATGACATTCTACAGCTGATGACACCGTTCTTGATGGCATTCTCTATTTGATGACAGGCTGGTTTTGCTCTATTAATTTAGGTTTTGCTCATTCTTAATTAAAACCATAGGCGTGACACAGTGTCATTCCAGCCGGGGCAGGACACTGGGGGGTGGGCAGAGTCACAGCAAATTCACACTTGGGGGCAAAGAAAGAAATCGCAGTCACTGATTAAATACTAAACGTTGTGATTAGTTTGATTGCAATAAAACTCTCCCTCCCAAACACACGATCTTAAATCACAGAATCTCAAACTGGTTTGGGTTGGGAGGGACTCAAAGCCCATCCAGTCCCACCCCCTGCCATGGGCAGGGACACCTTCCACCAGCCCAGGGTGCTCCTGTCAGGCCTTGGACCCTTCCAGGGAAGGATTCCTTCCCAACATCCCAGCCAGCCCTGCCCTCTGGCAGTGGGAGCCCATTCCCTGTTGTGCTGTTACCACATTCCCTTGTGAAAACACTACTTTCCACAGACAGTTTGAGTGCTGAAGTTCCACACGTTTCCCCACATGCATCCCACACCTGTGTGCTGGCTGGAGCGGGGGTCAGGTGCCCTGGCCCTCCCCTGCACCACGATTCCCAGCTGCAGGAAGGAAGCTCTGCTCCCACAGGCAGCCTGGCTCAGGCAGGGGCTTAGAAATAATCATATAGGGATAAAACATTTCCTCTGTTGGTCCAAACCTTCTCCAATGATCGTGACAAGCAGCACTTGCTGAAAAGAAGTGGTTTGGTACATCTGTATGAGCAGTGGGAACGCAACCCAGGAATGCAGCCTCACCTTAGCAGCTTCTTGTAGTGGTCCAGCTCAGCTGTCACCTTCTGCAGCTGCAGCCCCGCTGCCTCCACCTGGTTGGTTAAATCTGAAAGCAAAAACATGGCTTTGGTGTCTCCAGTGACCCCAAAACAACCCACTGTGCCCACATCGTGGTGTGCTTCCATCTCAGAGCTGCAGAGCTCACTGCAGACCTCCCTGCCCCCTCCAAGAGGCCGAGCAGGGCACACAGAGCGGCCTCTGAGCCACGGACAAGTTGGGAATGGATATCCTGCTGCTTGCACACCATCTACACCACTCTGATATTTTCTTAATAATAAATGACTTTACTGGAAAGGTTTCTGAACTGTACAACCCTTCCAACTTCTATTTGCACACAAAAAAGTATTGTCTCTAGAGCAAGAAGGTGTTTTTTGTTTGTTTGGGGTTTTTCATCCTACCAGAAAACATCAAATTCAACTGCATTTAAACTCCAAAGGCTTTAAATCATATGAGTTGTACATAAAGCTGAGAACAAACATGTGCAGGAAGGCAGACCCAGAAATCACCTGTAATGGTACTTCACCTAAAGACCTGACACTGATTTAATGGTGTTATGCACTTGTCTTGTCCTCTCTCATTAACTCTTCTCTCTCAGAGCACACCACCCCTCAGCTTCAGCTACTGCCCTTTTCCCAGTATATAGGCTAGTTTTTTCCATGTGTACAATTAGTTTTATTACCTCATCTGGGTCTGTGTGTCTTAATTTATTGTCTTAATTTGTGTGTCTCCTGCTTTTATTTTTTAAATCCTAACAATAGTCACAATTTGAAGATTTGAAGCCCTATAACATGAAGCAATGTAACAAACCCTCATCTGATTCTCATTTTCATGAACATATCATAGAATCCTAGAATGGTTTGGGTTGGAAGGATCTTAAATCCCATCCTGTTCCACTCTCTGCCATGGGTAGGGACACCTTCCACTAGACCAGGTAGCTCCAAGTCCAGCCTGGCCTTGGACACTTCCAGGGACGGAGCAGCTGCAGCAACTTGGGCATACCTAAATATGCTTATCAACAAGAACAGCTGCCTTTTAAGGAAATCTAAGAATAACTTAAAATCAAAGTTTCTACCAAAAAGGCAGCTCCATAAACTACATGGAAAAAACCCTATGACAAACCATTGCAACAAATCTAAAGTGAAAGAAAAACTAAGCCTTTCCCTCCAAATGCAACAGCAAACTAAGTGAGGTGACCTTATCTCTGAAGGAACAGCTCCAGAGACCATCCAGCCTCTTTGCCTCCAAAGCTCTCTGGTGAAGCTTCCCAGAAGCCAAATCTGTCATTCCTGTTCTTCAGTGCACCGTTCCTGACATCACAATTCACTGAGTCTTGGTAACTTTTTCCACATCCTCATTTCAGTCGTTCCCCGTAACTGTCACAATGATGGATAATCCCAGAGTGGGATGTCCTGCCCCATGTCACACCTTCTCTTGGTCAATCCTAACTGCATGAAAGACTCCCTTCTTTTCGGCAGAGAGAAAAGGAAAGCTGGGCATTAGACTACAAGAGGAAAATCAGGGAGAGAATTGTACAGGCTGAAGTACCCAGGAGCTGTTGGATCCATCCCCAAAACACCAGCGTTTACAAAGAGCTTCTGGAAGAGAGAGTTAAAATTTCCTTGGGCTTGACTAAGCCCTTGCAAAAAGTCATGGAAGTTATTTATAAAAGCACCTTCTATGCCACCTGCCACGGATGCCAACACAAAAAAACCATTTTTGTCCCATACACCTGTGCTACCAATCCTTGGGTGCTTCGGTTCCCTCAAAGTGATGGAAGGCAGGCTGAGCTCAGCAGCTCAAAGGCTGATGGTCATGTGTGACCACAGTAAGTGGTGAGAGCAGCTCAACTGCTCCTCCAAGCCCCTGGGAAGCAGCAGTTTATAACCCTCCACTACCCCCTCCCTGCTTCAGTGCTGTGCCTGGAAAGCCAACCACGTTTTCCCTCTGCTCCCTGGGAACGAACCACAGAACATCCATCCTGCTGCTGAACCCGCCGAGATACATCACTGGTGACTGCTACACCCTGTGTTTGTGGGACACTGGCCTGGCCAAAACTTCCCCTCAGCTGCTTTTAAGGCTTCCCTGGGGAGCTCTCCTTGTACTCCAGGCCCTATAGACCCTCTGTCCTCCCATCCCACCCAGCAGACTCTGGCCCAAGCCGCGATGGTTGTTGGCACCTTCCCTTCCCTCCAAGTGGGATGTGGTGGCCACGCACACACAGGACCAACCAGCCCACCTGCAGTCCCCTCTGTTTGCTCTGGTTCCTCTCACCAGACCCTCCTCAGCAATGGATTGCTCTGCACCTTTTCCCAAAGCCAGATAATCCAAATTTCATTTCCCGTCACTCATCCTGACGTTGCCTTGTGGAGCCAACGCTCAGAATTCCTCCAGGAAAAGGAGACACTTGGCTTCAGCTGCCAGGCAGATGTGAGGCCAAGCTCTGGGAACAAGCTCACCCTGACAGCAGGAACGTGACTTTGGGGGAGCAGATGTGGCCCCCATCTCTGTGCATGGACACCACAGAGAGCAGAGCCCCTGCCCCTGCTCAGAGGCTGCTGTGGAGAGCGTTGCCCAAACATCTGACACCTTTTTAAACTGATATTACAGAAGACCTCTGGCAATCATTAATAGCTGTGGTATTTTTTCCTCTTCCTCCATGTGGGAGTATGGACACAAGTTCTGGAATAAAGGAAAAGGAGAAGGACTATGCTTATTTTGGTTCTAGTACTTTGGGTGGTCTCTCCCTGTGTTGTTTCTTCTTTCACTCAATCTGTTTTCAGAAGTTTTCATATTCCCTGAGCAGGGACAGGAGTTTTTCATGAAAGAGTAGATGGATTTCATTACACAAATGGTTTCTGCAAGTCTTCTCAAGGAAGAATTCCCACAAAGTCACCAGGAGCTGGTGAGCAGAAAGTCTGAGGGATCAGACCCACACCCACAGAGACTAAATAATAGAGATTTCAATGAAAGACATGCTGGAAATGAGGGCACCATGAAGCAGAGTGGTAACACAGATGGAAACTTATGCTGGAAACTTGCTGAATAGAGAAAAATATATTCAAATGACTATGTAAAAATGTTCTCCTGTAATGAAAATAAAGCATACTGCAAAACATGCAAACCCAACAGGAAGCATTCACACTCTGTAATACTGATACTCACTTTAAAGCTTTAAGAAGAACCACATCTTAAAAATCTTCAGTTCAAAACCATCTCAGTATCACTGATGTTTAATTTTACTTATTTTTGTGACTCAAAAAGGACCTTATCATAGTCAGTAACCTCCCAGTAACCTTTCAAGTGAGACTGCTGTGACAGAGAGCAAGGGGACACAGCACAGAACGTGCACAAAGACAGGAAGAACCAAAGAACCAGAACCAAAGTTGGTGACTGTTTCCTCTTTCCTTGGGTGAATTCCCATCAGTGCAGCCCCAAAACACCCAGCACTGAGTCTGCCCAGAACTGGGTTTCAGGAATTCAGCCACCCAGTTTGCATCCAAGGGCACAGTGCTGAAGGGAGGTTCCAGCTGCTGCTGGGGAACAGCAGCGACTGGGGACATTTTCAGTGAAAACTCCAAAAAGCAAGCAGCAAGCAGCCCCTCTGGAGGCCACCAGCTGCCCAGCTAATTCCTGACAGACTCCCAGGAGACAGAGCAGAAGCACACATGACAGAGCTGTGCAATTACCTGCTTCTCCTGAAAAACATACAAAAACCCCAAGATAACTTCTGACACTTTTGGTCTCCTCTAACTAAAAGCTCAGTGGTTTATACACCTGCCAGGAGAGGAGGACGATTTGTCTGTACTTAAGGCTTTCTAGGGAGGTTCACAGGCACAGCTCAAAGAGTTCAGAGAATCATCAGAGTCCCACACTGATTTGGGTTGTGCACCCAGTGCCACCCCTGCCATGGGCAGGGACCCCTCCCACCAGCCCAGGGGGCTCCAAGCCCCATCCAACCTGCCCTGGGACACTCCCAGGGATCCAGGGGCAGCCTGTGCCAGGGCCTGCCCACCCTCCCAGCCAGGAATTCCTTCCCAGTATCCCACCTAACTCTGCCCTTGGGCACTGAGAAGCCATTCCCTGTGTCCTGTCCCTCCATCCCTTGTCCCCAGTCCCTCTCCAGCTCTCCTGGAGCCCCTTTGGGCACTGGAAGGCCTCAATTAGGTCACCCCAAAGCTTCTCCAGGCTGAACAATCCCAACTCCCCCAGCCTGTCCTCATAGCAGAGCTGTTCCATCCCTCTCATCTCTTGAAGCCTCCTCTGGACTCACTCCAACCCTGTGCTGGGACCCCCAGGCTGGCACTGAGGATGGGCACAGCCCCTGAGACCCTTCTGCAGCAGCAGCTGAAGGACAGACACCCAGCACAGCCATGGCAGGAACCTGTTCCGTGCCACTGAGTCTCTGCCCTGAAATGACTGTGCCTACCTAAAATAGGTGTGTGTCTCCAGAGCCCTCCTGCCCCCAGGGCACCCCTCGGGCTGTGCCCCACAGCCCACCCGGCCATGGCACACAGGAGGCTCTGCTGACCCCACTGCAGCACCAGAGGGTGGCCCAGGGACAAAGGGGCTTCGCTTCCCCTTAGTTTCAGCGTGGCTGGGGGAGCACAGGCTGCCGCTTTGGTGTGCAGGGACAAGCTCTGCCTCACCCTCCTCACCAGGAGCACGGCAGGCTCCTCCTGCTGCCCCCAAACTCGGGGCACCTGTGCCAGCAGCAAACTGTGCCAGCAGCAAACTGTGCCAGCAGCAAACTAGCAGTGGGAGAAGAACCACAGATCACAGCTCATCAGGCTCCCTGACATTCTCATCCCAAGGCAGGCTTGGCTTCATGGAGAGGTGGCTGGAAGGGACTCTGGGCTGGGAAAGCTCATCCTTCAGCCCAGAGCAGAATTCCTGCCCAAAGCAGACCTGTGGGTTTATTCGGATCCAGGGCTGGAGGGGCCCCCAGCCCTCCAGGCAGTCCCTCGCCAGCTCTCCTGAAGCCCAGAAGGCACCAGAAGGGACTCTGAAGTCTCCCTGGAGCCTTCCCTGCTCCAGCTGCTCATTCCCAGCCTGTGTCCATAGGACAACATGCATTCCTGCTTTTCCTCCAGAAGCAAAGCGAGGCACTCCTGGAACCAAACTGAACTCAAACACAGGCTCACCCCAACCCCTCCTTGGAGGGAACTGGATGCTGTTTTCCATTCTATCCATCTGCTTCCCCTTCCACCGTGAGACTGTTGAAAAGCACTAATGAGCCATCGCCTGGTGACACTCTGCTCCAACACCAGCCCTGCATTCCCCGCCTCTCCCCCTGCCAGCTCTTCCTACCGCAGCTGGAATTCATAAAAAATACATTTCAACGGCACTTGTAGCACGAAAAGTGGCTGTTTGAACTGCAGCCTACCTAAAACTGCAGGAAACTATTCCCTCCTTGGATTTTCAAAGCTCTTCAAAGTGGTCTTTAAAGTGGCATTAAAGGCACTTCACGGGGATGAAAACACTGCTCCTTTCCATGAGCAGTGCTACCAGTCCCCACTCCAGCTTCCAGCCCCTCCTCCAGCTGCCTGCAGGTTTCCATCAGCTCTCATTAGCCTCATTATGTCAGCAGACCACTAAGTTTATATTTAGGAACTGAAGTAGCCCGTGGAGCAGGAGCATCAAAAGACTGAAAATTCAGATTTCATGTGCCTCACCAGCAATTTCAGCTCATAAAGGGGCAAGCCCAAAACTATAAATGGGCTAAAGAAAAACCACAAGGACTTTGGGAAGAAAAATGAGTCTTTATCTGTGATTAAGTGCAGAAAAGGATTTGGCTGGTAATAAAATGAAAGCACAAGAACCAGCTCCTTTCCATTAGGAGCACGTGCTGTTGCAGCTCTGCTGCTCCAGCCCTAAAGATACAGAAACCCCATCCCTGATTCCACTGGTGTGAGTCTGGTTGATTAGGCAATTATTAGGCAATTATCCGGCAGCCCTTCCCCTGTGCTGAGCAATGGCCAAGAGCAGTCCTCTCCCAGGAACTGGTGATGCTCTGGGAGGTTGGGCAGGGCTGTGACACCAACACCCCAACTGACCCATAGATCCCCTCCCCAGGGAGTTTTCAGGAAGCCACAACAAGCAGGAGCACAAAGAAACACCAGCAGAAACTACTGCTTGGTGTCTGCTCTTGCAAATGCTGCTGTCATAGAAAATAGTCAATAATCTACAATTCTACAATAAATGAGCAACAGAAGATTCTTTAAAATATTGGCTGTTGAAGGAAAGTCCTTTAAAAAATGCAAATCACAAATCCTGATAGTTTGGTTGTTTTCCTGGAGCATTATTTAAGTACTGAAGGAGAATGTTAGAGTAGTTGGTGGGGGAAAAAAGGCAAGATACAACACAAACCCATGTTGCCCCAAGCCACAGACACTGTGGATCTGGCTGAGGTCCTACACCCTGACACTCCCTGGAACTGATTCCAAAAGATTGTTGTTCGTTCTCACTAAGTTATTTTAGTACAATGGCAAACTCGTATCATATTTAATGCTTGTTTAGGAAAAATATCATGTTTTGTATTTCAAAGAGAACCTTTTTATCAGCAGAGCATTACCAGGGTTTATTACCCCAATCCAACATGTTCCCAAGAGCCAGAGCCCTTCAAATCCTCATGGATTTGTGTTTTACTGACCCATTCAGGAAGGGGAGAATCCAAATGCCTGAGCCAGCACTTTTCCTGCCTTGAAATCTCCTTCTGGATACCCACATCAAACATCTTACTGCTCCTTAATAACTGATTTATTATCAAGTAACTGCTACATTTTTATTAATAAATTTTAAAATGCCTCTCATAAAACATCCAGCAGCTTAGCTGGTCTTTTTACTGTTCATTAAATCTTGCAGAGTCCTAACACTCTGTATGAGTTCCATACAGGAGGTTTTAGCTGTGTTTTCTCCATTAAATGTCCACTATTTCAAGTTTCACTGTAAATTTGCAACTCTCTTTATAAACATAAACAAGCAGCTTCCAAAATATTCCTTTGAAGTGGACAGGGATAAAACAGAAGACAAACCCAGAGATGGTAAATCTTGGTTAGGTCTCACATCAGAGCCAGCAGTGAAAATTAATAACTGTGAGAGCATGGATAAAGCCTTTTCAGAACATTCTAACATTTTAGGTTTATTTCAAGAGCTTTCCCTTGCACTTATGTCACATCAAAGTGAAAACTGGGAATTCAGTTCAATAAATCCCAGGATTTTTTTCTCATCAAAACCAGAACTCTCCAGTTGCTGATAACAAGAGTGAATTCCCAGAGCAGCAGGACTGGTGAGAGTTGGATCCCAAACGTCCTCCCCAGCTTAACTGGGAGGAGGGGGCTGGATAAAAGGAGCAGTTTTGGAAGGGACCTCAAAGCCCACCCAGTGCCACCCCTGCCCTGGGCAGGGGCACCTTCCACCAGCCCAGGGTGCTCCGAGCCCCATCCAGCCTGGCCTGGGACACTCCCAGGGAAACGCAGAGACCACACTGCAGACCCAAACTGGGTCAGCAGCTGTGACATGAGACAGCCCCCAGGATCTGTGGGGACAGAGCAGGGCAGGCACAGGGGCACCTCCAGCACTCCTCTTTTGGTAGGAGATGTCTGAGCTCCTGGGGATGACACACCACCAGAAGCACAGGCTGTGCACTCCCCTCCCGGGATTCTCTGGCAGCAGGAGAACAGAAACTGGAAGTGCGGTGCCTGGGAAGGGCCTGGGAGCTGCTGCTCAGCCGAGGACACCCAGCCCCAAAACCACTCTGTGATCCTGAGTCACCTGGAGCCAGGCCAGTGGGGAGGAGGGAGAAGCTCTGTTGTTGTCCCTCTGTGCCTGCTGGGTGTCACCACGCAGTGTTTTGTTGTCATCTTCTCCTTGCCCCACGCAAAGCCTGCAGGAAGCTGCATTTCTCTGGCTGCAGGAGATGATGGACTGTGATTCCACCACGTGTTCACCAGCTCCCTCTCGACATTCCCCCTCTTCCCAGCCACCAGTTCTTACCCAAATCAAGGTGTTCCTGTGAGCACATCACTCCAGTTTCTTTCTGGGGACACCAGAACGCCCTGCAATGAGCAGGGATTTGGGGGATGATTCAAACGGAGGGTGGGACAGCAGACTTGGGGTCTCAAACCAGAAGGGACATGAGCCTGATGGTGCCCCCACTGTGGAGCAGCAGTGAGGTTGCAGGGTCACACCTCCCACACCCAGAGCCCTGGTCTTTGCACATCACAGAGCATCAGTCCAGGACACAACCACACCCTGCTGCTCCCTCCCCAGGATGCCTGAGCCTGTCACCACACAGCACCAAAGAACTCCAGTTATCTGGGACTGGCATTCCTGTGTGCTCCCCAGTCCATTCCAGTGCTCCCTGTGTGCTCCTCAGTTCAGTCCAGGAGGCTGAGGCCCTGGCACAGGTGCCCAGAGAAGCTGTGGCTGCCCCATCCCTGGGAGTGTCCCAGGCCAGGTTGGATGGGGCTTGGAGCAACCTGGGCTGGTGGGAGGTGTCCCTGCCCATGGCAGGGGTGGCACTGGATGAATTTTAAGGTCCTTTTAACCCAAAGCATTCTAGGATTCTGTGATAATTCATTCCTCAATGTGATGGGCTGACACAACATGCGAGCTTAGGGAAGGGAATTCAGGTTTTGAGAAGATGAGCCAGGATGCCATGCAAACATCACAAAAATATAGAACACACCGAATAATCAAAAATAAAATGAAATAAAATAAAATGACTGTGAGCATCTCTGTTCTTCTAACATAAGAACAAGGCAATTCTCCTTGGAGTTAAAGAGGGGCAAAGCTGAAAAAGAAAGTGCATGTTTACCATGTTCATACAGAAACTATGAAATCACTGTTTACAGGAACCTCTGAAGGAAACAGAGGGCAAAAGGAAACTCTAAGGGTAGGTTTCATATCAGCATAAATAAAACAATACAAGTATCTTATGTAATGATACTAAACCACATATTTCAAAGCTTAAAGGATCATCTGATGAGGCTCAAGGTCCTCTCAGATCAAGATGTGACACGTAAGGAGACGGATGATCCCCTAATTGCTCCTCTAGAGTTTCCGCTCCCTCCGTGGTTTTCAGAGGCAAGGACAGGACACGCAATTCAAAGGACTTCAGACTTTCTCCAGCAGCAGCAGTGCCAACATTCCAGCTCCTGGAATGCCTGTGAGCTCCCCTGGGCTCAGGCAGCTCCTCGTGCCCACGGGCACGTCTCCAAAACTCAGTAATGGGCAAAACGGGCAGAGTGACATCCAACACAGCAGCTCCCAGGATGGAAAATCCACAGTGCCGGCAATTTGGTTTTTTCACCCAGACAGTTGTATCAGATATATCATGTACCTTTTATATAGATTATGTACAGACAATATTGAGACTGCTCATTTTTCTGGCAAAAAATACCATTAATGTACAACCAGCATTTTGTTTCATATCTTCTAAAAATTCTGTCCTGGTGGTTTTACAAATGAACCAAAGGCACCGATTTTCACACTGTCCAACTGGGTGTCCACGATTGTCTTGAAAAGGGCAATCTAAAATTGATGCCTTTCTTCCCATTTCCTCAGATCTTCAGGATGAGACTCTGTGGCTGGTGACTTTTAAGGCACCCTCTCCCAAATCTTGCCTGCCAGAGTTTACTCTCAGTACAGAACTAATAAGAAGTAGGTAAAACCAGGCAATGAGACACCAAAATACGACAAGGGCAAGGTTTGGGGAGACTGGAACACTCAGTGTTCCAAGGGAAAAAAGATAAACATGGATGCTGTGAAGAGTTCTCTGAAGAATCTCGTCCAAGCAAAATCTAAGTGATTTTACATTTGTTTGAA
This sequence comes from Formicarius rufipectus, assembly GCA_013399695.1. Lineage (NCBI taxonomy): Eukaryota > Metazoa > Chordata > Aves > Passeriformes > Formicariidae > Formicarius > Formicarius rufipectus. The sequence continues at coordinate 117,674 of VXAU01004915.1, forward strand.
GTGGTTTTTTTAATAAATACCACAAAAAGAAAGGCCTATTGAGTATATTTCATATATTGACAGTGTCTGAAAATTATGTAGAATTATCTGCTCATTTGTTATTCTACTGTATCACTCCTGAAGCTAACACTGTTGTTACAATAATATAGCCATTTAATAATAATAATAAATTAATATACAAATTTTAAATTAGTATTACTACTCTTATTCTGAATGTCCTCAGCAAGGGGGGCTGATACCTCGCTGGATGGTCTCTGCAGTGCCATATCTGGTTTTCTGCCAGGTCCCCCATGAGCAGTGCCACTCCTCCACAGTGACCACCACTGAGACCTCCAGCTCTGCAGCTGACCTGCCACACTGAGCACGAGGCAGGCTGCGAACTGCTGTGTGTGGGATGACTCAAAGCTGTGCCCAGAGCAGCACAACCTCCAGACGTGTTTCCAAGCTCCTAAAATATCCCTGAGCCAGCGCTGTGAATGCAAGAGAAAATGAATCAGGAGATACCAACATAGATCATCTTTTGTGTCCACAGAGCTCCCAGGATAGTAGAACTTAGATGATTGTAATTTCTTGTGCTGTCACTGTTCAAGAGGAGACACAGTCAAGGGCAAATCACTGGAGTGTCTCCTGTCCCATGACTCGCTTGGCCTCACCTGCTGTTCAGTTCTGCTGCTGAGAGCCAAAGTCCTGCTCAGTCTTCTCACAGTAACAGTCACCACTTGAGTGCTTTTAAAGACCTTGGGTTTCTGCATTTTTTTCCACTGGAATTTTGCTAGAAATGTCAAAATTCTCTTACCCAAAGTTTCCTTCTGCAGCTCACGGCACCTGCTCTGCAGCTCATTCCCCTGCTGAAGGGAGGTTTGGAGTTGTTGAGTTTTCAACTCAACCGTGTCGGCCACCCCAGTCAGATGCTTGACCTTCTCCTGGAGACATTCATTCTCTCTCTGGGATTTGGCCAATCTTTGATTCAGTTTGGGTATTTCTGAGGAAAAAAAAAAAGTAAAAGCTGTTGTAAAATTTACCTTCTTCACTAAAGATGTGACACCTGTTTTATGACCTCAGGATTCAGTATTCAGAGAATCATGCAACACTTTGAGTTGGAGGGACCTTAAAGCCCATCCAGTGACATCCCCTGCCATGGACAGGGGCACCTTCCACTAGCCCAGGTTGCTCCAACCTGGCCTTGGACACTTCCAGGGATGGGGCTTCTCTGGGCAACCAGGGCCTACCCACCCTCACAGCCAGGAATTCCTTCCCAATACACAATCTAAACCCTCCCTATTTCAGTTTGAAGCCATTCCCCTTTATCCTGTCCTTCCATCCCTTGTCCCAAGTCCCTCTCCAGCTCTCCTGGAGTCCCTTTAGGCACTGGAAGGGCCTCTGAGGTCTCCCTGGAGCCTTCTCTTCTCCAAGTAAATATCCCTAGCTCTCCAAGCCTGGCTCCAGAGCAGAGGGGCTCCAGCCCTCAGAGCATCATTATTTCTTAAACAATTACACTACAACTCTTCTGGAAGTGAATTAGGTACTTAGCAAGATTGGAAACACCAGTAAAATACTTACTCTGAGTTTATGGCTGTGATTCCAACACAAGACTTTGAGATATTCTCACTTGCCTCCTGTCCTCTATTGCCATTTTTTCTCACTGTTTTATACAGGGGATACTACAGAGTGATGGCACAACACCCTTTGGGGAGCTGCTGGAGGCTCCTGCAGTGCTGACTCACTCATGTGTGGACAGGCTGCAGCCCTTCCCTTGGCCAACCCTCTGCTTCACTCACCAGGTCTCTTGGAACACAGGAGCAAATCTACACCCAACATGCAGCAACTGCTCCTTCCTCCTGCTGCAGAGAAAGAACAAACTGTGCCCAAATCCAGCTGGTTTTATCTGAGGGGTCTGTGGGATTGAAGGGGCACAGAGCAGTCCATGGGCTGGGGGTAACTCCCTTGGCCCACAGCCTGCTTCCTGCAGGAACAAGGGTGTCCTTCAGGAGAGGAGGAGCCAGGAGCAGGGCACAAGGAGGGCTTGTTCGGGAAGGGTCGCGCCCGCCCCCAGGCTGGAGACCCGCCCTGGTCCTTGGGATTTGCTCTGCCTCAGCTGAGCTTTGCTGAGAAGAGTGTGTAGTGCTGTGACTCCAGACTGGAACACCCAGAGCATCCAAACAGACCCTGGGCTGACTTTTACAGCCTTAAAGGCCTTTAGAAGCAACAGCTGTGTATGAATTCCTTCCCTTACATTTTTCAGTGGGTATGAGTGGATGAGCTGCTGTTCCACACAATCACAGACTATCCTCAGCTGGAAGGGATCTACAAGGATAAGTCCAACTCCTGGTCCTGCACAGGGCACCCCAACACTCCCACCGTGTGCCTGAGAGCCTTGCCCAAACTCCTTGAACTCTGGGGGTCAGTTTGATGAGGGTTGTAAGGCCCAAAGCAGTAGGCGAGCAGCTGTCACGCTTTCCATGCCTCCTCCCACCCTTGTGAGAGGGCCAGAAGGGCAGTGGGTGACGTTCATCCCCACCTCCCTCTGCCCCCGAGAACTGCACTGCAGGCCCACAGCTTGAGTGAAAGCTGCGTGTGAGCAGCAGCCCAGCAAAGGCAGCTTTATGTGGAGCCGCAGCTGCCCAGGAGGCTGCGCTTCCTGTGCCACCGGCAGGGAACTGGGGGGGTTTCAATGATGGCTTTGTTCCCACTGGGACGGAATCAGAGGGCAGCTGTGCCTGGGGCAAGTGAGTACAAACGCACTGAGCAGCGCCAGCACAGAGCTGGGGGGTCCTGAGCGCCCAGGGGAGGGCTCTGCCTGCAGGAGAGGAGCAGAAAACCCCTCCTTAACACTCATTTCTGTGAGAACAATCAGTGTAAATGTCGGTGTCAACATGGCACGTTTTCATTCCTGACTTCACCTCCGAGCACGGAAAGGGCTGTGTGTCCTGAAGATCCCCCTCTTCCTGTGCTCATTCCCTGCCTATTTCTGCTAATAAAGGGAATATGGATGTGTTCCTGCAGACATGCTCAGGCTCAAATAGATCCATGCATTTCCAGGCTTCTTTTCTGCAGAATTCCTTCTTTTATTTGTGTAATACCCCAAAGACAGAGCGTATCTGTATGGAAGCAGGAGTGGAGCCTTTCCTATACATGCTGTGTATCCCTCAGCCAACACATCCCACTTGAGACTGGTGCCACACTGGGAATATCATACCCAACTTTTCTAAATCCACCTTTCTGAAGCAAAATAGTTTAGTCCCACATTTTCTTTTGGAATGTGAATGCCAATTAAAAGCTTTTATGTTGTTGTATCAGTGGTCCATGATTAACATATGGTAACATACTAACATACAGAGTTGGGTTTTTTTGTATATTTTACTCTTTTTGCAACAAGTTTCTCAGAACATTTAGATTTTGAGAAGAAAAATGTTTCACGAGGGGCTGCTCTTTAGACCAGTTTGCTCAGTTTGTTTGAAAGCAGCTTCTAAAACCCCTTATATCTGCACTTTAATTAGCTGTGGCTAATGAATAGCAAGTAAGAAACAGCATAAGAAATTAAATCTTTTGATATTTACATTGTTTAGTTTCATAGTAAACGGATTTAAGTGCAGAGTAGTTGGAAAGATTATAGACAATGAAAATATTTGCACCACACAAAGTGTTTAAAGTCTGCATGTGGGCAGCACATAAAACATGTAACACCTGCCCTGACAGTGGAGTTGGGCTGGGACTCGCTTGACTATTGTCATGACTAATGTAAATACAAGTGATGTAAGTTCTTTGGCCAACTCAATGTTTAGAGTTACATTTGGAGAAGGCACAGGAATGAACTGCAGCCTTTCAGTAGCTGAAGGGGCTCCAAGAGAGCTGGAGCAGGACTTTGGAAAAGGGCCTGAAGGGACAGGACAAAGGGGAACGGCTTCCCACTGACTTTGGGTCTGGATAAGTTAATGTCAGAAACAGAAATCACCTAATTAATTTTTACCCTCTCATTTACTGTATTAAACTCAACTACCAAAAATCATTTTCTCTTGCCCAAAATCCTTGTGAGATGCTTTACCTGTCAGAGCCTCTTTGCTCACAGCTTTTATTTGTAGAGAAATCTCCTCTTTCATGGCAGCCCAGCTCTCCAGGTTAGTGGAGATGACCTCTTTAATGCTGCCCAGTTCACTTCTAATGAAAGGGAACAGGGACACAGCCTTGTTCAAAGTGGAGCAATGGTGTTCCAAGGTACTTCTGCAAGAGAGAAAACAATACCAGAGGTATATTTTAAAAATAATTTATATAGTAAACTTAGGAGTTAAACTTGACAGCTGCTCCTCTGTTATGTGATAATCTATACTATATTAGTGCATGGAATATGTTGTATTATGGATTGAATGTATTTTTTAATAAGGTTCTCCCTTCTAAATAATGATTTAGAACTTTTATGTACAAATGAAAACCGGATAGACAATTGTACAATCATTTTTTAAAGAGAAATCACAGTAATCATGTTTAAATGACTGTATGGCCAAGCCTGTGGTGAGTCTTTTAAACAATGTATATGTGAGAAACAAACATCAGCATTTCTTTTTGGGTTCTTACCTGAGCACCTGGGACTGTTTATAGGCAACTTCCTTCTCTTCCTGGAAATACTGCAAATCTGCTTTCACATTTTTAAACTCCTCTTGCTTGGTTTTCAGTTCCATTGTCAGGTTTTTTATTCTAGAGATGCAAATAAAATAATTAGAAAGTACTATTTGCACTAGCAAACAATCTCTAACTTTTGTGTCAGCTTTAAATTAAAAGCATTGAATCCCGCAATGGTTTGGGTTGGGAGGGACCTCAAAACCCATCCAGTGCCACCCCCTGCCATGGGCAGGGACACCTCCCACCAGCTCAGGGTGCTCCAAGCCTTGTCCAACCTGACCTTGGACCCTCCCAGGGATGGGGCAGGCACAGCTTCTCCGGGCAACATCCTGGAGGGCTTTCCAAAGGTGATCATCACATATTTCACACAGGTGTCAGTCTCCAAACGGAGGGAATTTGCCCTTGTTTCAGCTCCTGAAATGGAACTGTTCTCATGCTTCCTTCTCCCTGATCTTCCCAGGTGCTCCACAAGAGCACCTGATGGGTTTTTAAACGACAGTGCAGGTGACAATTTTCAGCATTTTATTCCTAAGCTGACACCCAAAAAAATTTAAATCTGGGAAAGAACAGCTCGCTGTTATCAGGACTCCCACGTTGTGTACCCCCCCTCCTACTGAAGAAATGGCCTTTGCAGGTCCCTTCGGACCCACACCAGACCCACACCGTTCTGAGATTCTCACTTTGGGGCACAGATGTTGACGAGCAGCCCCGTGACAGACACAGGAGCACCACAGAGTGTTTCCTTGGTGCCCTCACCGCTCAGGAGAGGAGGAGGAGGAGTGTGGAAGCACCCCCAGGTCAGGAGAGGAGGAGGAGGAGGGTGGAAGCTCAAGGGGCTCCCCAGTCCTGCAGGGGTGTCCCCAGCTCCTTTCCCCTCACAGCACCAGATTCTTTGGCAAGCCCAGCCACCACAGTGCAAATAAACACAGGTTAAACGCTGCTCTTTCAACACCTCGGGACTCGTTCCCACAATTGTCCTGGATTGAATGGACCTGGCCAGGGACAGAAGAGTCGGCCCCCGTTCCCTGCCCGTGGTACAGGGTGGGGACGGAGCGCAGGGAGCAGTCCCAGCTGCAGCACAGCTGGTTGCTGCAGACAACCGTCCCAAGCCAGCCTTCTGTCCCCAAAACACAACTCCAGGGACAGCAACTGTTCAAATCCAGCCCCTTCTTAAGCTTTCAACACTCACTGTTCTGTTTCCCTACTTGGTGGCTCCCTGTCACAAGCAAATAAATAATACTTGAATCGACAAGTATTTTACAAACCCAAAGACCAGCAGAAGCCTTGGCTTCAAATTTAAAAAGCAGAAGAAAATGAGAATGATTTATACTAAGAAAATATAAAAACTAAGACAAAATCTGGAAGTGCATTAGCTACTGTTATCACATAGATCAGCACACCTGCACCAAAATGCACATTTTAAGGAATATTAGTCTTGATAAAGAAACTTGGATCTGCAGAGCACTGACAAAATCAGAACTGAGTATCTAGGAGTTAAAAAGCAAATCTTGGTGCTCAAATGTCATCACTGGAAAGAAATAAACAAACAGAAAAAGACAAAAACTTTGAAGAAGTTTCTGACATTAACTTTTAAGGAACATTTCCCCAGAACTATCTGAAAATTTCCTGGAGGGGGAGGCAGGAGGGATGAGAACAAAGGTGTTTGGCTGTGTCTGGGAGCAGAACTGTTGTCACTAACAGGGAAATGGTCATCCCTTTACAGCTACAGAAATTCAAATCTACTTTTGCAGAGGAGGAAAAAAGCAGTGATTTATCAGTGAACAATAACAAATGAAAACCTTGGGATCAGGGAAAATCAGATGCTCATTTTCCATTCTTTATCTAGAATGGGCAATATTTGAAGACCTTTTGGCTTAAAAAACAAACTGGTAAATAAGTAGGGACACGTTTTCTTTCTCTTTCTATTCCAGAGCTCTGATATAAAAAAAGGGACATTTTCGGCACGTTGGGGCCAGTCTCACACAAAAGAACCTGTGCAAAAGGCAGGACAGTTGCACTCTCTTGGCACCACGAGGGAGCAAAATAAACATGTTATTTTGGTGCTCTGTAGCACAAAGGAAATGCTCAATGGATCACCAGACGCTGGCATTTAGAGAATGGTGGGAACACACTGATCTCATCCTCTGCCCTACAGCTCAGCTGGGAGAATGAACAGCCCATCTCTGCATCCAGCACGTTTTCCTGGGGAATACAGGAGGAATCCTGCCCGGGTGGGAGGGGAATGAGGGCACGGTAACTCCCCGTGCTGCCAGAAGAATAGATGAGAAAATAAAGAAGGAGTTGCAAACACACTCATTGTCCTCAAGCCTGACAGGAGAAATTACCCTGTTTGTTGGGATTTAGGGCGTTTCACACAAGTGAGAGAACAGAATAAACAGTCTTGGTACTTCCTGTGATTCCCAGTGGGACTGGAGGAGCACCAGCAAGCCCAGTTGGCAGGAGCAGGGACAGGATGCACAGAGGAGCCTGGAACGTACTGTCCGAAAAAAGTTCCACCACGGTATTTTCAGCTCAATGAAACTTTAGGATCTGCTCTTTTTCATTCCAGCAGGTTGCCCAGGGCAGTGGTGCAGTCACCATCCCTGGAGGCATTCACCAAACATGTGGCACCTGAGGACATCTTTAGCATTTAAATCTATTTCACAGTTCTTATATGGGATGGGGCAAGAATTATCAAAATTAACACGAAATAAGGCTTGAATAGCTAAGTGGAACTACCTAATGGTCCCCAAATCCCAAAGGACAGGTAAGTTGATCCCTGACAAAGCTCCCGTTCCCAGGGGGTTTTCAAGGTTACCCAAAGGTACAAACAACAGCAGTGCTTGAACCTTAAAAGGGATACAAAAATGACACAGTCTGAACTGACAAGAAAGATTAAATCCCTTGGTCTCCCAGAGATAAAATTTTAAAAAAGGGCTATCTGGCTTCTGGGAGGAATAATCTGTCAGACTTGCCAGACCCAGAAATGAGGGTGTTGAACATTGACTTTATGCCAGCAGCACAAGGTAGTAAGAGAGGCCCAGGATAGTAAAGAGAAGATAAGGAATATTTAGACAAGTTATTTAACAAGGCACAACAGTTGATTTATGGCTGGAACAGGAGCCTCCTGCAAGTATTGCACTTGATTTCAGCAGCTTTTAAATCAAGTCAAGCCGTAGGGGGGAAAAGTGCAGAGATAAAATTTTTATTAACTGTTCCAGCTTTACTACAAAAAGTCAGCTCAATGAAAATTTCAAGTGTAGCTCTGGCAAATGACCCTCCCCAAGAAGAATGTGCTGTCACTGCATTTGCTCACACACTGAATTCTGCCACCCAGGGTCGTCAAAGGGACACGGACCAAACACGCTCTTTAAAAACATGATGTTAAAGCAAAGAAAACGCTGAATATTGGGAAGGAGAGGGCGGAGGATGTTCAGTTGAAATGAAGAAATACTGCAAGAAACATTAGCAGTAGAGTGATCTACAAGATAAACACATTTTGTTCAATTTTGTGGGAACTTGTGCTCTAAAATCAATCTTTCACTAGTAATATTAGTAGACACAAGCCTAACTAAATCCATTAATAGCAATATTAAATTCTTAACAGTATTTAAGAAGGCTCTGAGCCTTGTGTCCTGAAAATCCCAGTGTGGCTCTGAGGTCTGTCATTAATCACTGCAGTCCTTGAGGGTCTGAAACTGGCCCTTCACTTGGGATATTCACATACCTGTCTGCAAGGGTTTGAGAGCTCCTGTTCCTGAAGAACAAAGGACCCAAAAAGTTCTTAATTCCTTTAATATCAAGCCTTTAGAGAGTGAACCCTGAGCTTCTCAGGGCAAGAACACTGGGAATTCTCTACCGTGTTACTGTGAGACAATCAGTCAAAATTACACAACGGGACTGTGCAATTTCATTTTAAATATTACAATTCTACTACAAGATGACAAGGTGAAATATTTATAATTTCCCTTTGGGAGTGTGTGCAGGGGAAATACCTCCAAGTGCCTTCTGGCTTCTCTCTCACTGCAAATGTATTGACTGTTTATAAACAAAGAAGCAATTTTAAACTCCCTCCCACAGAATACTATGAAAGATGATTTACATAAAGTACCACAGCATCAGATAATATCATGAAGTATCTTGTAAAGTGCATCTGAGACAAGAAAGGATCCTTGTGAGTCCCTCCCACCTCGGTGTACTCTGTGATTGTTAGTTGCATTTCAAACCCCTTTGGGATGAAATTCCCCCCAATATCCCAGGGAATTCCAGCAGAGCAGCTGCTGAGCTCTGACCTGTCTGTCTTGGCCTCACTGGCAGCTCGGCAGCGCTCCAGGTCTCGGTACAGAGCCTGTAACTCAGCCTGAAGCCTCTGCTCCCGTTCTATGCTTCCTTCATAGAACTTCATCTCCTTTTCCATGGCTCTCACTTTCTCCTCCATCACCTTGAACTCATGAAGGATCAGGTAGCTGACCCCGCAGTACTTGCACACCGTCTCGTCCCGGGACATCTGGGAAAAGAGAAAATGGGAGAGTTGTTTGGGAGAAACACACTGAGCAAAAACCCCCTGAGAGACACCAAGTAATATCAGAAAATCTGAGTAACTGAACCCATCTCATTCTCCAGAGCATTTATGATCAGATGATGGTGCTGCTTTAACAAATAATGCACAAAACCTCCCCGTTAGCACAATGAACCCAAATCCACAGCAGTGTTTTGCCTCACTGGAAACTTCACAGGATACATCAACGCTGGCAAAGGAACATGTGGGAGCTCCCCCTGGAATTCCAGAGTACCTCTGAGTTCTGCTTGGTGAATTAATTGAAAATGAAACGCTGTGTTTAACAAAGTTATCTCCTTAATGAACCTGTGACCGCCTGGGCCAGAAAAGTGTTATTTCCTGTGGCTTTTTGGGAAGATGAGTGACCAAAGTGATGTAACCCAGAAGGTTCACACAAACAACTGCAGTGAGTCGGGGATTAATGAGGGGGGGGTGTCGGTGGCACTGCAGTGCTGGGGAAATGACACCCATTCATGGCTGATTAAACACTGCAGAGCACGGAACACACAACTCATGCAAAACCATTCATGACATCCAGAAATGTACTTTTCTAAGTGAGCAAATTATAAACCTTGAGCACCTGCTCACCAGCACACAGCCCTGAACATGACAGGTCTGCCCCTGGTCTTGGCATAAATTCAGCATAAATTCAGTTGAGAGGAGATGGTGAGAATCGAGACTAGATCAGAGGACACTGATAACACAGCTGAGGGACCCCGCAGAGCAACAGATGTGAAAAGGTCTTGGCAAACCCGGAGATGTGGAACATGGACCATGGGCGGCAGCTGGAAGAGACACTGTCTGTTTGAGAGCTTAAAACACACTTTAACCTTTCTTCAATTATTTTTTCTTGCTTAATTACCAACTGCCATAAGGACCCGAACAGTGAATTATGAAAATCAGAAAGGTGAAAAGCAGCAACCAGTTTAAGTCCATTTAAGAATCCCTTGCTTTTCAGAAAAAGGAAAAAAAAAAAAAAAAGATATTTTGAGACACTGGGATAAATGGAAAGAAATCAAGACTTAGAGGAAAGAAAACAGCTTTCCAAAATTCTATATTAAAGGCTCATCCCATGAGTCAACAATCTTTAGCACTTCAAATACAGCTCGATAAAAATGATATTTCAGCATGTCCTGCCCAAGCTCTATTTCCCCATTTGTTAGTGTTGCCCCAGTGTAAAACACCCCTGGTTACAGTTGCTCTGAAGGAGCTGCAAATGCACGTTTATTTTTCCTGGCAGCTGCAAACTGTGCTTGGAAATATGAAACTGTTATTCAGGATAACTACCATAAAGTTCCAAAGCACTGAAATTACTATATTGTAAAAGGACAAAATGAGCTGCTTTAGGGAGCACAGGAGAGGTTTCTTATCCCAGAGAGAACATGGTGCTCTTGTGCAGCATGACCACTGCTGCCTGAAAATAAACAGTGCTACAATCTCCCTGGCTTCTGGGACTGAAAACAACTGCAAATCGTCAGGTCCTCAGCTGAAAAGGCTTTGTGCAAGTACTAAACCTTCTAAACGCCTACATTTTTTGTTACTGAACTTCAAAATAAATGAAATCACAGAACAACAAATATTATCTGTCTGGGCTCAGCTGGAAGTGGGTCCTGCTCTTCACATCCACTACTCCTCAGGTGAAGTAAAAACCTGCAAGGATTCCAGAACAGGTTGGATTCTTAAACTATTTGCTACTTGGAAAAAATAAAAATAAAGACATTCTGCCTATGTCAGGACCTTGCTCTGTACATTACTAATTACCCTGCAAGGACTGCAATCCACACAAGTCTGTAGGAAACCTTTTCATTAGTTCGTACCCTTACAAACAACCTTCTCTGGAACAACATGATTGCTGAGTAATCACTAAGAACATGTGTTAAATACACAGTGATTTGTTTTTAGATTCCACATTTCACTGTTTCCATTTGATCCAAAACACTATTGTTGTCTTCTCAATTCAAAGCAGAAAAAAAATCAGGGGAAAAACACTCTGGAAGGAATAGAAAAGGAAACTATCAGAGCTCTGAGTAGGAAGGGACCTGAGCAGTGAAGGAGAAAATCAATGAGGAATTAAACAAACTCATTGAGGACAAAGTGCTTGAAGCAGAAAGATATTTAACCACAGGATTTTGAGCCACAGTTGTGATACACATCACACCACATGCTCTGAAGCATCTGGGGGAGCAGCTTCAGCTCTGCATTTGGTTTTGGCAGCACTGAAGTTATTCCACGGTTACAAGGATTCCTTTAGATACCACGGCAAGAGAAGGACTGAGCCAAGAGGGATAATCCCTCAAATTACAGCTGTTGACTCAGTTCCATCTGTAGAGCATAAGTTATAAAGAAAAAAAAAAAGAAAAAAAAAGTGGTGGTGTGGACCATTTTTAGCCTTTGGAGTGCTGAAGAGGAATTGCTGCCACCTCAGTGTGACCAGCAGCTCCAGCAGCACTTCCCTTCCCTCTGGGATTGCAGAGCCACCCGCAGACACCACCCCGGGAAGAGCTGCCCTCTGTGGGACACAGAGGAGCTCCTGTCCCACCCAGCACACGGACCCCTCCCCACCGCAGCCCAGAACTGCCCTCTCAGAGCATCACCCAGCCCCAGCGCTGCCAAGGCCACCACTGACCGTGTCCCCAGGTGCCACATCCGCCCGTTCCCGAGCACCTCCAGGGATGGGGACTGCACTGCTCTGTGGGCAGCTGTGCCAGGGCTGGACAACCCTCCTGCTGGAGGAACTCCTCCCAACACCCAGTGCTCCTCAGACACACAGCTCTTGCTCCCTTGGTGGATCTGGTAGGACTGAGATTGCACCAGCCAAATAACAAAAAACTCTGTTCAAACTAAACTTGTAGCTGAATACATAAAACTCGAGAAAAAAAATCATTATGCTGCAGTTGCATGCTCTAAAATTATTTCTGTATGTTGTTTTATCCTATTTTATTATCCAAATTTACTTTCTTTTTTGTTTCACTCCTCTCCCACACCACTTTCATGTCCCTCTCCTGACAAACCAGGCAATCCTTAGTACACAAAAAGAAATCATGACTCAAACCACACTATTGATTTTCTAGGAGTCTTCTGCTGGATATGCAAAATGAAGAGTTATCTGACTGAAACTGGTATTTGTTTTAGTCAAAGAAAGATCTTTAAGAGTCTCAGTAGAAATTTTACTTCTTTTAAAAGAAAGGTGTATTTTGAGCCAAGTTTTCAGTCAAGATCTACTCAAAAAGCAATCCAGCTGGTACTGTTGGGCCATGCTGTACACCGATTTGCTCCACTTCCATAAAGTCACAGTTACAAAAAACAAATCCCAGTGCCTGCTCTGAACAGATATGAATGAAGTAGAAATAGGCTTGGAGTAGAACCAGAAGGTGGCTTCATTCAAAACATGCCCTGAAACACTCAGTTTGTCACGACAGGAAACAACTCTCGGATTTCAGGTAGCTTGGATTTTTTTCCTGCCTGTGAGGAAATGAGACTAATGAAGCACGAGAGGCTGGAGGGCAGCGCTGGGAGCTGCTGCCACCCCCGAGCCTGCACACACCCCACACGTGTCCCCAGCAGACCTTGCCGGGCTCCCCTGGGATGTGTCACGGCATGTTCCAGCTCGGAGCTCAACCACAAAGCACTGCGTGACAAAGCAGCTGCCTTCAGGAGCTGCCTGGGAGCTGGTTTTCCCAAATCAGCAGGCAACACTGCACTGTTGGGAAGACACACACTGGTACAGGGTGCCCAGAGAAGCTGTGGCTGCCCCACCCCTGGAATGTCCAAGGCCAGGTTGGATGGGGCTTGGAACAACCTGGGCTGGTGGAAGATGTTCCTGCCCGTGGCAGGGGGTGGCACTGGGTGGTACTAAGGTGCCTTCCAACCCAAACCATCTCTCATTCTGTGATTTTCTATTATTTCCAACCACTCAGAACACACACAGAACTGAAGCTTCACGTCCCAGTGACACAAACACAAACACTTGGCTATAGGAATAGCCAAGTGCTGAAAACTTCAGTGGGCACTGGAGAAACTTGGGAACATCACGGCCAGAAGAATTCATAAGGTAGGTGCCAAGAGGACACTGCCATTCTACCACCCTTCTCTGGAGGGCACAGATTGAAATGCTCTGCTTTTAAATGCCTGTTGGTACCAATATTGTACATCCCAAGCACACTGTTCCCTCCTGCCTGGCGAGTCCTGGTGGATGGGAGAGCATCTTTGGCTCACTGACGCAGCCAGGACGACGTGCCCCATTAAAACCAGTAACAGTGCTCAAAGACAGCAGGGAAATGAGGGAACATCACGTGCTCATAAAGACCCCCCAATGTGCCTGCTCGTGGTGGCCATGGCACTCTGGGGACAGCCAGATCCCACAGAACGTTCTGTCCCCAAGGTGGAACAGCCTCAGAGTGCTGCCCTGCTCACGGCCCGGGCTGACAGAGCTGCTGCCTCAAAGGGTATCCTGTGCCCTGCTCCTTTCAGCATTTATGCTACAAAAGCTGACTTATTTGCCAAATAAAGTATGAAATTAAATATAACTTTTTGTGTGCTGCTTTGAGGACCTGAGGTCATTTGGTTGCTGTTCTATTTCCTGTTCCAGGAAGGTCTTCAGGGCTAAGCTGCATCTTCCCATCAACTTCCACAGACTTGGCAACAACAGGGCTTTAATTAAAGTTCACCAGCATTATAGAGATTCATCTACCACTAGCAACTACCAAGGTGAAATAGGAAAGTCTGGAGGGAAAATAAAACCCAGCCAAACCACAAACCAAACAGCAAAACCAGAACTCCCCAAAAATACACATCCATGACGTTGGAGTCAAGGAAGCACGAGTTTCTTTTGTACCCTCCCGGGCTCTGGGACACCTCTCAGGCTCAGTTTGATGGCAGAAATTCTTAAAACATGCAAATATATTCAAATCAGGCATTACAAGCGAGTGATTTTGATCTTTAGTAATAATTAGTTTCTAATGAGAATGCAACCATAAATTAAAAAAAACCAACATGTGTTTAGTAAGGGGCATGTAGATATTTAGCAGCTGATTTTTTTTTGTTATTTAGCACCCGTCTTGCAATGAATCTGGTGAGAAAGAGGTGTGAGAGCAGTAGAAGGAATGAGAGGGAGGAAAGCTGGGCCTTGTGAAATTCTTACATGATTCTCTAACGCAAAACTGGTCAGAACACGAAGAACCAAAGTCCCTTCACATCCATCATTTCATTAGCAAGACACCAAGAAACCTCTTTCCCTCTAGAATAAAACTTCCTTTAAAATGTAATAAACAGTCTTGATAAGCAGCTTGTGGAGTTCCATCCACCAGGAGCTCTAAGGAGAGGGACGATGAGGGCTCTGCTCTGCATCCTTCCCTTGTGAGGACAACCCAACCTCCAGCAAACCAACCCAAAGCAGAGCCCAGGATGGGGATATTCTCCACTCCAAGGCTGCAGTCTCAGTGCTTGACATGCTCCCTCCACACACACGTGTTCCCTGGGTCTCCAAGCTGCATGTTGGGACCATGTGCTCCCTTTGGCAGAGCAAACCACAGCTGGCTCCAGTTCTGCTGGCTAAGGAGCAAGCCAAAAGGGTCCAAAAGAGAGGCTACAAAAACCAGCAGCAGGGGATGTGCAGGCAATGAGAACACGTGCACATGAAAGATGGAAGATACAAGGACAGGAAATTGTGAGAATGACTTGAAATCAAGGCCTGTAGCTTGTAACTGGAGTAGAGCTACCAGTGAGGGGATGAGCAGCAGCAAAGGATGTGTAAAACCTTGGCACTCTCTGATCCCAAAATCCAGGGCTGTCACTGCCTTGGAGCTCACATGTCCCACATGGAGGTGGAGGGTAGGATGGGACAGGACCTTAAGACTACTCTTGTACATATCTGGAAATTCTGTGTCTTCCCATCAGATCTTTTTGTTAAACACCCAGAACTGAAGGGAGCCGAAAGGACTCCCTGCCCTGTCCTCTGCTCCGAGGGAAAAGTTTGCCCCCATAGTCCCACTGGAAGAATTCCACAGCTCCCTGGGTGAGCTGCCCCAGAGCTCCACAGCATTCCACCAAAGCACATCCAGAGAGAGAGGTGAGGAAAAGCCCATGTTGCACCTGGAACTGAACCACTTCCTGCACATGTGAACAGTGTTACTCGAGTCCTTTCCAGAGTGAGCAGGCCCAGCTCCATCATCCTTTCACAGAAACACAAGATTTTTAAGCTCTTTACTACTTTTGCTCTTTTCTAAATTTCCATCAGTCACTTTATTTTTATTTACAGCAGCTGAGAACTGAAACAGCCCTGAATAGAGGGATAAAGAAGGCCCAACACACAATTCCTCTACAACTATTACTACTAATGTATTACAACTATTAATATATTAGCAGCCTCTTTCTTTGCAGCACCCCTTTGTTGACAGTATTCTCCTCATGACCTGATCTCAGACCTCAGTGTTGTTTGAGAAAGGACAAGGAGGTTACTGTGGATTTTGCACTGATGCATTGGACTCACTTTTTAAAAATATGTTTTATTTTTACTGAGAATGGAGTTTAATGGTGCTCCCAACCCCTCCCACACTGGCACCAGCATATGCCTTACCATAATCCAAGATCCTGGCTCTGATAACCAGCAGGCACCAACACTGCTGCTGAAAGAATTAATGTCACTGCCTTTGTGTTCCCAGCCTGTGCCTGCACTGGTTCCTGCTTCCTGCCTGTGCTTGGATGTGCCTGGCACATGGACCAGGAACTCGCTCAGGAGCTGATCCAAATGAGACAGACAGCTCAAGTGCCACCAAACAGCAGCTTTAAGTCATTAAAGGAAACACTGAGCAGTAACTAGATCCAGAACAGTTCCCTCATCCAACAAATTGGCACGACTTTCTCTGAGGAGCCTGCACTAATTTTTGCTCATCACCTTCCCCTGTCAATGCTTAAAAACTAATTTCTAAATAAACAAACATACTGGGATCTTTCCTGCTACCAAAACAGCTCCTCATGAGTCTCTAAGTGTCTCAGATTCCTCCCTTGCTTTAAGGGCAAATATTCCTTTCCCCTTCCTCCATCTGTCTTGCCCATCCCTGAATCCTCAGAAGTCAACTCAGAAATTGTCTCAGCACTTCCTGGACTATTCCAGGGAGAATTTCTGCAGCCTGAGTACACAAAGCTTTTAAATGACTTGTTAATTATGAGAAGCAGACTTAGAAATTAGCAATAAAACACATAACTGTCCTAAAGTAAAACCCTGAGAGTGTTACAAGAAGTGACTCCACTGGAGTGGAGCTCCTCCCTGATGAACCCACCCAAAGAGCAGCACTGCTGCCCTGGCAGTGCCCTGCCTGCCAAGCAGGAGAGCACACCCAGAGCAGATGCCAGGCAGGAGAAGGGCAGTGTCCCATTCCTGTTTGTGTTGATACTCCTGGGGAACATCCTATGCTCCCAGTCATTCCAAACTCAGGGCACCAAAAAATGCCATAACAGGGGGAAATCTGGGACTCACCTGGAGGGACAACACTGGGACTGAGAGAGGTGTTCTCTGGGACTCACCTGGAGGGACAGAGGTGTTCTCTGGGACTCACCTGGTGACAACATCGGGACTGAGAGAGCTGTTCTGTGGGACTCACCTGGTGATAACACTGGGACCAAGAAAGGCGTTCTCCAGGCTTCACCTGCAGTGACTGGGGTGTTCCCAGGGCCTCATTTGGAATGGCAGAGGTGTTCTCTGGGCCTCACCTGCACGGGCTGAGCCGCTCTCAGGGACTCACCTGCAGTGACACCACCACGGCAGAGCACGGTGTTCCTCTGCAGGGTTCCTACAGGCTTAGTGTCATCACACCGCAGCGGGAGTGTTGAAAGCCACCACCTCACCTCACCACCAAGCACAGCCATCCAGCCAGTGCC
>VXAU01004916.1:0-29389 GCA_013399695.1 Formicarius rufipectus
CCCTCAGGAGATGCCCTTTCCTGCTGGAGCTGTGTGGTGCAGTTCAGCTGTTTCCCAACAGTGCCCATGGATGTCCCTGCCTGTGACCCCAGGATGGACACACAGCAGGATGTGACCAAGGTGGCAGAGCACCAAGGCCTTAGACCAACACAGGGGCTCAAATGGAGAGTGTGGAAGTGCCAAGAGAGCAACTCTCAACAGACCCAGTGCTGCTGCTCCCTGGCAGGGCTGCTGTGCTGGGACTCCCTCTCTGCACACAGGCACTGCCTTTGGCCCTGCAGTGGTCTCCTTGGGCAAACAACTGGCACCAGCATCTTTTATTTTGTTTCAGTATACAGGTAGAGCACAGTTCCTTATTTACGAAGTTTTGCAGTGAAGTTCAAAACTGAGAGTAATAATGAAAAATTTGGGATCAATAACAAAATGTAGTTGTATGCAACTTTGGCATAAGAGAAGAAGCGAAAAAAGAACATTCACCATAACCATGACCAAAACTCTGAGAAAGCAGGCTGGGTCTGCAATGAGTTCCTTTATGTGTGAGTTGCACATGATAACAGGCAATTTTTTGCTTCTGAAATGCATCCACTCATCATTTTCCAAAGGGCAACCTTGAGCTCCTGGTTCCTCAGGCTGTAGATGAGGGGGTTCAGTTCTGGAGGCACCACTGACAGAGCCAGATCTAAGGATGGGGAGGAGATGGAGGGGGGGCTTCAGGTGGGCAAATGTGACAGTGCTGATGAACAGGGAGACCACAGTCAGGTGAGGGAGGCATGTGGTAAAAGGCTTTGTGGCGTCCCTGCTCAGAGGGGATCCTCAGCACAGCCCTGAAGATCTGCACATAGGAGAAAACTGTGAAAACAAAACAGCCAAGTGCTAAAGATAAACTAACCAAAAGAAGTCTAAGTTTCCTGAGGTTGGATTGTGAGCAGGAGAGCTTGAGGATGTGGGGATTTCACAGAAGAACTGGCCCAGGGCATTGCCATGGCACAGGGGCATGGAAAATGTATTGGCTGTGTGCAGCAGAGCAGTGAGAAAGCCACTGGCCCAGGCAGCTGCTGCCATGTGGGCACTGATGCCAAAAAACACAAAATATAAATGAACTGTCTAGAGACAATTTGGTCTTTAAGCAGCAAGGTATTCTCAGCGCTGGGAAGCGAGGTAGTTCACACTGCACAAACTTGCTTCTAAGTTTCAGTAAAAATCAAGGTAATTTATCAGTAGACATTCAATATTACAACATCTTACCATACATATTCATATAGTTTTATCATCTAATTATCATATTCATAGGAGATGGAGTTCAGGCAGGGCTTGGGGCAGAGCCTTCCAGAATCTTCCCTTGGCACAGTTTTTAGGTGGTCATTCTGGCCTTCAACCTCACTCTGTGAGTCGTCTTCTCATCCTTCTCACCCTGAACTTTTCACCTTTCCTTGTTAGCTAACTCACTTGCTGAGCTGTGCAAACTCCTTGGCTCATGGCCTCCTCAGATGCCTACCTTATCTATATTTATGACCACTAGGTCCTAGGGTAAATTATGCCCAACTTCTATTCAAGGTTTTTGGTCTAGCAAAATGGTCAGTCTGCAAATCTCTAACAAGACAGTTGACTCTTTTTGGGCCTTGCTTTTGCTTCAGTTTGAGGGAGGATTTGGGAGGTCCTGTGGGCATTTTGGGTGGGATCTGTGGGGTCCTGGGGGGAATTGGGGGGTGGATTTTGTGGTGAATTGGCATGTTTTTTTGGTTGGATTATTTGGGGTGGTTTTTGGAATGGAATTTTTGGGGGTGACTTTTAAGGTAGTTTTTGGGGGATCCCAGATGGTTTTTGGGGTGGTTTGGGGGAATTTTGGGGTGGTCTGGGTGTGGTTTTCTGAAGGGTGCTTCTGCTGGCCAACGACAGCCCTTTTCCTGTAGAAAGCAAGACTGCATCCTCAGCATTAAGGTGCCAAAGATGCGTCTTGGCCAGCACTCCGAATGCAGCCCAAGCTCTATGGCCTGGCACCATGGGTGTGGTAGAAATCTTCATCCACATGCAATTCTGCTCCCCAAATGGCCATTTTGGAGGGTTGATTCTGCTAGTGAATGATAGCCCTTTTCCCCAAGAAAGCAAGCCCACAATGTTGGGCTTGAAGGGGCCAAAGATGCGGCTTCAGCAGCACTCTGAACACAGCAAAAGATCCATGTCCTGGCACCTTGAGTGCAGGAGGAATTCTCATCCATATGGAATTCTTCTCCCTTAATGGGCCATTTTGGAGAGTTGTTTCAGCCAACAAACTACAGCCCTTTTCCCCAAGAAAGCAAGCCCACAATGTTGGGCTTGAAGGGGCCAAAGATGCGGCTTCAGCAGCACTCTGAACACAGCAAAAGATCCATGTCCTGGCACCTTGAGTGCAGGAGGAATTCTCATCCATATGGAATTCTTCTCCCTTAATGGGCCATTTTGGAGAGTTGTTTCAGCCAACAAACTACAGCCCTTTTCCCCAAGAGAATGTGATGTCTGGGAGGGGTCATGGAGGGAGTGGTTTTTCATGGGGGTGCAGCAGAGACACCTATAGATCTCTCTGGGGGTTAAAGAGAGATACTAGGATGACTAGAAGGGAACTGGAAGCACTGAAAGGATTGAAGGAGAGATATTGGGAGGACTGTCTGGCACTTGGGTGTATTGGGTTGAGTCCCCTGTGAGATATTGCAGCCCCAGGTGTGGCCAGTTAGGGTGAGGAGATCCCTACCAGTTCCCTCTCAGTGCCCTCATTTCGATCCCATTCCCTCCTCAGTCCCATCCCACTACCCCTACTTCCTCCCAAGTCCTATTCCAGCCCCTCCCAGGTGCCCTCAATGCAATTCTAGTCCCTCTGCACTGACTCCAGTCCCATCGAAGTCCCTCCCCAGTATATCCCAGTGACTGCAGATAGAAGGGGGAGGCTGGAAGGAAACAAGGGTTTCTCTCACGGGAAGAAACCTCCTCTGCCATCACTATGTACATTTAAATTAGAGGAGAAATCCCCTTCGCGTGTAATTTTAAGGGAGTCGATTACCTTATGGGTTTAATTCAATGGAAAGCCCCATTTTCTGTTGGTTTGGGTTTCAAACAGAAAGAGAAAGTATTAATTGTGTCATTTGGGTCCCTGGAACTGGATCTCTTTGTGTTGTGCACTTGAGGGCATCTTTGGAAAAATCAGGCATCATCCTTAGAGTCTTCAAGGTCTTCTGTCTTTGGACAAGTGCCCACCTTGTCAGTTCCAAACTTGCAAATTGAGGAACTTCTTTGGAATTGAATCTGACTTTTGGGTTTAGATGTCTTTTACAGCCTGGTTCCAGGCCATGTCATCAACAGTGCTCTCCGGTCATCTGTTGCAAAGTACAGGGAATCATTCTGTGCATCCTTCTATTCTTACCTTCTGGAGGTAGTAGTGTTTTGCATCCATCTTTGCCATTTTGCGTGGCACTCCTTGTAATGGGGCCTCTTGTCAGTGTCCTTTTGTCAGGCTCCTTTGAGCCTCATCACCTCACCATGGTAGTCCCATTGCTCAGCTCTTGTGGTCCATTCTGGTCAGTTTGTCTTGTAATTGTGTCACGCCGTTTGTGTTCTCACAGGTACAGGGTGTCTGTCTTGGCTGAGCCCGGAGCTGCTCTGCCCTGCTCTGTACATGGATAAGTAGATAGAATATTGCTCAGAGTCTATTGTTAACTTAGCCTGTTGAGGTAATGCCTGTAGAGTCATAGCAGGTGGAGCAGCTGTCCTGAACTTGTGTGCAGTCATTAGGCCTGGGTTTTGTGGGGCTGAAAGTGCTTGCCCAGAGGGGCCTTGAAGGTGGGTTGTGGTTTGCCTTATTGCAGGCTGCAGATGGAGTTTTCATTACCCAAGGGGAAATGAGAACTTTTAAACTGGTATGCTCTCAATAAGTGTCTAGGAGACCTTACTGGTTGTTTTCTTTCTTTTCAACCAGAGAAGAAGTACCCTAGAATGAGAGAAGCTGAAGCAGCCTGGGAAGAAGGTGGATGGGTAGTCAGATGAAATACGTCAGTTTTGCCTGTAGGAGTCCTTTATCTTGTGGCTTCGTGTTTTTTAGTTTCAGGATGGGACTCAATGTCTGCCATTTTTGGAAGGTGTCCCTGCCCATGGCAGGGGCTAGCACTGGATAATTCTAAGGCCCTTTCCATGCCAAAATATTGTGATTCTATGACCTCACCTTAGAAGGCATTTCCCAAAATGCAGCCATTCAAATATTTTTAGTTTTCTTTCGAGGAGACTTTTTTTTCCTCTTTAATTGCTTTCACTGCTTTCATTTCATACCCCATTATAAACCCAAGCACAATATTAAATGGACTGAAATCTAATAAAAATTTCAATTTTCTCTATGTATTAAAAAGCCATTTAACAGAGCCCAAGCTACTTTGGAAGGGATCAGATTTAATTTCAGGGGAAACAGCAGCATTCAACATTATTTTCTTGTTTGGAGAAGTGTAGTCCTTTAAGTGGCTGAGGTCTTTCTGCTCAAGGGAGCTCTTGGTCCCCACTTAGAAGACACTGGCAGCAAGAATTTAAGTGACAAGTGAATCAAAAAAAACCAGTCAAGGAAAGGCTGGGAAATACACCGAGACTTCTAGGACCATGATGATCTTAACCAAAGTCCTTCTTCCAGATATGCAGCTGGGTCAGGGAAGATGAGGAAGGGTCTGGAGCAGCTGAGGAAGCTGGGGGGCTCAACCTGCATAAAAGGAGGCTCAGGGGGAACCTTCTGGCTCTGCAACAACCTGATGGATCCAGGGATGGATTGGACTATGCTCCCAGGGAACAGGAGGAGAGGGAACAGCCTCAGACCATGCCAGAGTAGGGGTAGGTTGGATAGTGAGGAAAATCTCTTCACCCAAAGGGTTGTCCTGCCCTGGCACAGCTGCCCAGGGAGGTGGTGGAGTCTCCAACCCTGGAGGAGTTTAAAAGCCATGTGGATGTGGCACTTAGGGACAGGGGTCAGTGGTGGCCTTGGCAGTGCTGGGGGATGGTTGGACTTGATGGGCTCAGAGGCCTTTTGCAACCTAAATGATTGTGTGACTCTCAGACAAACCATTCCCTTGGACCGCAGACGTCATTGCTTTTTCATTTTCTTTTTTTCCTTTTACTGTTCAAGCCCAGAGGGAAACACAACAGCAACAAAGTGGCAGAAAACAGTGATTTCCAGTGTTGGAAGTGTAGAAGGCTTTGGCATGGAGGGGACCACATGCTGAGCCCCATGTGGGACCAAAGCATCTCCTTTCACGTTTAAAACATCCCATGACTCTGTCTGTAAGGCCAGTCCCGACTTTTCCAGTGCCAGCCTTTCCCTGGGCCACCTTTCTGGGAGGGCTCATGTGGGGCTGTGGAAGCAGAGGGGCTCACACAGGGGGACTCTTCTCCATTTCGTTTTCCTCCTCGAATAAACCCCTTTTCTGGTGTTTCAGGGTGGGATGGATAGCTCATCCTGAGCACTGAAGCAAGGGCTGGAGACACCAGAGGGCAGGCACAGGCTGTGCAAAGGCCTGAGGGCTCCTCACTGCTCCTGTGCCCCTCAGCCGCCCTGGCACTGCAGTCCTGCTCCATCACCCCATCCCTCTGAATGGGGTAAAAAAGATTTTTCCTGACCCGTTCTGACCCTGCCTGACTCCTCTGCCTGGAGCAGATCTGAAGCAGTGAAGTCTCTGAGGGGGCTGAGATTGGGCTACAAACCCCCAGAGCAGCTGCTTCAC
The DNA here is from genome assembly GCA_013399695.1 of Formicarius rufipectus. NCBI lineage: Eukaryota > Metazoa > Chordata > Aves > Passeriformes > Formicariidae > Formicarius > Formicarius rufipectus. Next base: position 5,721 of record VXAU01004916.1, read on the forward strand.
CTCCCCCCAAGGATGCTCTACCATTTCCTGGGTGTTCCCACACCAGAGGAGTGCTGGTGTCCTTGGCTGGGCTCTGCCACCTTGTGGGGGGGGGCGTTTATGGGACCATCCAGTCTGCTCTGTCCTCACCCTGAGCATCCCCTGCACAAAGGCTGTTCACACAGGTGGTGAGAGGTGCCAACAGCCCTTACCAACCCTCACAACTCATCACTGACAGCCTTTGCTGTTTCCATCCCACAGAGAGTCCCCAGGCACTGTTTTCCTTGGATCTCAGGACATCGTGGCTGATGGCACATCTTGGGCACAACCAGAGCCACACTCAGGCACTCACTGGAGAGCGAGGGTGCCCAGAGGAGCTGTGGCTGGCCCATCCCTGCAAGTGTCCAAGGCCAGGTGGGACAGGGATTGGAGTAACCTGGGCTAGTGGAAGGTGTCCCTGCCCATAGCAAGGGGTGGAATGGGATGGTTTTTAAGGCCCCTTCCAACCCAAACCATTCATGATTCCATGATTTGGCCCCCTGGTTTGTCCCTATGCCCAGGAACAGTGGAGCAGAGCCTGGGGAGCCAGTGGCAGTGCCAGCAGCACTGCTGGGCACAGAGCTTTTCCCTCTAGGCTGCAACCAAGGCACCCCCTACAGTTAAACAATAAAAGGCAGCAGATGGTTCGTGGTGTGAATTACAGCAAACAGGACTGTGAAGGCAGCGCAGGAGAACAAATGAAAGCACTAACATGCCTGGCCAACCAATGCAGGCCGGGGAGGAGGGAGATCTACAGATGGGCATGGAATGGGCAGGAAGGAGCCTGTTCCTGCCACAGGAAAGTTCTAGGAGGGGGAACAGTCTTGTTCCTGGCTGGGCAGGGATGGTAAGGTACACAGGCAGTGAAGTCTGGAGTCCAGGGGCAAAGATGCTGTGGCCCCTCTGTCCTCCTGGCTGCTTTAATTCTGGTTCACACATTGGTTGGGTTTGCTCGACAGTGTCTTCTCCACCCTCCTGGAAAGGGCATGACAGGGTACAGATGGCTTGGACGCCTCACCTTGGCCAGGTTTCTACTTAGTAAAGAAGGGGCAAAGTTCTCTTTACTACAAATGGGCTTGTACTGAGAGCTTGGCTTTAGCCACTGGCAGAGCACAGAGGGAGGGACCAGGGTTTGTGTTTCAGGGCTGATGTGGATTCTCACAAAGAGGAAACCAACCCCTGCACCCCAGTCATCGTTGAGGACACAGTCCTGGACCCTCTGGCTACAGGAGGAGGGTTCAGCTTTGGGGTAGTAACCTGGTGTGCTGCAAAGACCCACTGGGAAATTCAGGTCATGGCTCCTGAGTCTTTTTTGCCCTACCTGCCTCAGTTTCCCTGGTGTGAAAGGGAGACAGCAGCATTGTAGCAGTGTGGGATGAGCAGCTCCTGTAGGAATAGCCATGCTGGGGGATGCCACAGCTGGGCTTGCCTTTGGCTGCCTTTGGCTGCCAGGACCAAATGTGGCCTTGGAAGTAGCAAAAGCTGAAATGATCATATATCTGGGTGAAAACCACCAGGGTGGTTCATGGCCCGTGTACAAGGGAATCAGGGGTCTATCAGTAAAAGTGAAATACCTGAAAGGTGAAGGAGCCAAATGCTGCAAAGGCTGTTTCAGGGTCTGCTTTCAGGATAATAGCGCTTGGGTTTATAAATTCAGAAACTGGGCTCATTTTGTCTCCTATAATCTTTGGGCTTGGCCATAAGACCATTTCATGGGTGGCTGAGAGTCCCAAGGCATCGCTCTGCAGACTGTGACGGATTCAGTCTGTGCTTGGCCCTTCTGCTCCCACCTCATCCCAGTTGGGAAAGTCACCTCCTGGATGCTGCTGTGGCCCTGGGACCCTCACCTGCTGTGGTGCTGGGTGCTGTACACAGACAGAAATCCTGCTTTTTAATTCTGGATCCAAACAAAACCAGGCAAAAATCCTGATGTGCACTGAGCCAGTATGGAAGGGGGTTATTCCAGACCCTGCTCAGACCCCTCTTACCTCTGGGCTGACCCCCGTCATCCCATTCCTGCAGTGGGCATTGAGGGTGTTCTCATGGCATCCTCACAGGATATCTGCAGCATCTCTTCGGTAGGAAACCGTCCCTATTTGCCTCCTCCCCCCTCCTCCTTCCCAACCTTCCGGCTGAATGCACATCTGGGACCATCTTCCCCAGTCACATCTATCACACCTGCCTTCCAGCGCCAAACACAACATCTGGAGATCCTGCTGCCTCCAAGCCTTCCAAGTCTCGCTCGGCAGAGCCCTGAGGATGGGTTGAGGCTGGAGGGTGCAGAAGCTGCTCGGCACAGCCCCCTGCCCCGGCCCCGGCCAGACTCAGCCCCTCTGCGGAAGGAGCTGGGGGGGTCTTTCCGTTTGCAGCCCTCTCTCCCTGCCCTACCTAGGCTGCCAGCTCTTCTCCCTGGGAGCCCTGCAGGGCAGGGATGCTCTGAGACACAGAGAAGGGGAGAGGGAGAAGGAGAGGGAGAGGGAGAGATGCTGCATCTCCTCTGCTGCTGATCCCCACTGACTTTTTCTCAGCCTGATTTTCGCTCGAAACTGCCGAATGATGGAGGAGGCTTCATTGTGCTGCTTTCTACCGTGCTTGCTCTGCGTGTGTGTGCATGGAGCTGAGCAGCAATTCCTCCCGCCCGCTTTCCTTTAGTTTTTAAGCCTTTCCCATTCCCTCCCCCTTTTCCTCTCCCCCCAAATCAGCTGCCCACCTTTCCCCCGAGAGAAGCCCTCACAAATGACGCCGGCAACACAGGGTGGGTTTTTGGCGTGGTGTTTTCTGCCCAAAGCAGAGGGATGGGGAGGAGGAGAGATGCCTAAATCCTGCAGCTCCAATCTCCGGAGCTCGGGGAGCATCAGCCGGTCGGTCCAAAGGCATCATCTCCGGGAAACAGCATTCCAGCTTTCCGCACTAGTGAACAGCTTGTGAGCTGCATCGGCTTCTTTGAAGATCACTCGCTCACTTAATCTCATCTCCCCTCGGCTCGTGTGTGCGTGTATATGTGTGTGTGTGCAGGGGGAGGACTTTATTGCCATTGGCTCAGCTTTCGCTGCCCACCCACATCTCTTCCACATCAGCTTGGTGTCTCCCTAAATAAAACCAGCCCTCCTTATTGCACTGAGGAAATCAAGAGCAAGAGTTTGAATGGATTTTATATAAATATTTACCCTGGCAAAGCTACTGCTGAGCTCATGGGATAAGCTCACAGAAGCTGCCCCTTAAAGGGTTTCATTGCCTGAGAGAGGAGAGACCCTGATCCCAGTTCTGGCTACAGACCCAAACAGCAGTGCCAGCATTTCACTCCACTATGGATCTGAAGGACAGCAACAGCGAGGGCAGCATGGACAGCCTGCAGCCTTCCAGCATCCAGATTTTTGCCAACACCACCACGCTCCATGGGATCCGCCACGTCTTCGTCTACGGGCCGGTGACCATCCGGCGCCTACTCTGGACCTTGGCCTTTGTGGGTTCCCTGGGGCTGCTCCTGGTTGAGAGTTCAGACAGGGTGGCTTTCTACTTCTCCTACCAGCATGTGACCAAAGTGGATGAAGTGGTGGCCAACAGCCTGGTCTTCCCTGCTGTCACCATCTGTAACCTCAACGAGTTCCGCTTCACCCAGCTCACCACCAATGACCTGTACCACGCTGGGGAGCTCCTGGCTCTGCTTGATGTCAACCTGCAGATCCACAACCCCCACCTAGCTGAACCCTCTGTCTTGGCCGTCCTCCAGGAAAAGGCCAACTTCAAGCACTACAAACCCAAAGTTTTCAACATGCAGGAGTTCCTGGCACGGGTTGGCCATGACCTCAAGGATATGATGCTGTACTGCAAGTTCAAAGGGCAGGAGTGCAGCCATGAGGACTTCAAAACTGTGAGTATGAGCAGACATGCTGCTTTTCTCTTCTTTGGGCATGTGGATGGTGATGGTGCAGGACCAGGAGGTCACTGGCTGAGCCATGTGGGCACGATGTGCTGACTGAAGGGCTGCCAGGCTCTGGTGAGGTAGAGGAGGAGGAGGAGCAGCCTGTTGAGCTGAAGTTTGTTTGTTGGAGTCCTAACGGCTGAGTTTTGTGGGGTCAGACCTGCAAGGGGCTTGCAGCAGGTCCGGCTTCCATCCTGCATGAGGTCCATGGCTCCCAGGTGGCTGCTTGGTGTGAGACCGAGGCATCAGATGGGTCCTGCTTAGCATCACAAGGGGCCTGGGGGGCCTCTTGCCATGGGCAGTGGAGATGTCGGGAGCTGAAGGAAGTAGAGAGGGCTGGAAAGAGGCCAGCAAGAAGGGCAGGAGTTCGGGGCTGCTCTGAGTAGTGTCTAGCTGTATTTTCTCAGGTGTTTGCAGCTTTGCTGGAATCGTTGAAGGGGAAATTTTTCTGCTTGTTCCTGGTTTTCGTGGCTCATAAATCCTGGTTTGCTGCAGAGTGTGGGCAGCAGCTGGGTACCTCCCTCGTGCTATGTCCTTCCTGGTTCTCTGCTAGAGAGAAAAGGAGGGGAAAAAGAGAAGAAGAGGGCAAGAAATGAGACTGAGCTTTGATCCCAGTCTGCTCTGAGCCTGGAGGAGGTGGAGTGAGCCAGGTACTTCAGCATCCTGATGGAAGCAAACACTGCTCAGTCACAGCTGCTGGGCTGGAACCCCGATGGCAGTGCAGGCTGGTGTGGGTGCCTGGGCTGGCAAAAAGTGTCCCAGCAAAATAAAAATAAGAAATAGATTGTCTGGAAGAAATTATGCCCCTCCATGTGCTGCTGGGGTAGGTGAGGGGGCTGCTCCCACAGGCTAGGGGTTTGAGTCCCATCCTGGCTGAGATGTGGCAGTGCTGGGGGCTGAGCTAAGTCACGCTGTGCTCTCAGGCCATGCTGGCCAGTCCCTTGAGCTGTCTGAGGAGGTTGGCGATAATGGAGGCAGGAATGCCACAGCTCTCAGGTAGTTGCTCTTCAGGGAGTGATGCTGCTTGTTCTGCTCACTGCCCTGTGCCCTGCAGGTGCCAAGGCAGGGTTTGCGCTGGTCTGGTTTGTCAGCAGGGTCTTTGTCTGATTTGTCAGAAGGATCTTGATCTGGTTTTAGAAGAAGCAAATATTTTCTGTCTCTGCTGCTTTTGGATCTTCTGGCAAATGAGTCCAACTGACTCCCCCTTCAAAGGCACTGCCATCACCTAGATCATGCTCTCCTTAAGCCTCTGAGCAGGGACATCCAATTCTATGCCTCAATTTTGGCCTGAGCATAGCCCTGATGCCTTGCCTGTTTCAAACTGGACGAGCAAACCCCTCTCTTGTTTCTGCTCCCTGGGCAGGACTGAGCAGAGCTTGGGGGTTGTATGAGTCACAGGAAGGTGTCAACAAATTCCCAAGGAGAGGAGCTTGCTAAAGGAAAGCCATGTGTGACCCAGTCTGGAGAATGAGATGAAAAAGGAGCCACAGATGGCAAAGTCCAGGGGGCAGAACAGTTGGGTAGTGAGGACAGATCCCAACAGGATGGACAGACCTCCCTTACCTGTAGTGAGGGGACTGGAGCTATTTTGCCTATGGACTTCCCAATAATGCAATAATCGCCAGCCAAATGCAAAAGCCTCAAAGCTTTGGGAGCAAACAGCACCTCCAAAACATCTGCAGAGCTCACCGAGGTAGCTCCTTTTCTCAGAGAAGGCAGGACTTCTTGGCAGACCCCTCGGACACACTGGGGTGTCAGCCCGGGTTGTTTAGTTTTTCAGGTGGCTGCTCCTGGAACAATGACTTATTGCTTCCCTTTTTCTTGGGTGGTACAGAAGTTTCCAGAAAGACAAACATTGCCTGTGTGCTAACCAAATGCTCTGCTAAAACAGATCAGGGTCAGCTAGAAACACACAGGATATTATGACCTGATAGTGCCTGTCCTTGTCAAAGTGCTGGAAAGATTCAGGGCAATACTCGAGCCCATTCTGCAAAGCAGGTCCTGGATTATCCAGAAGGCAATGCTGCTTGTTGTGCCTCTCTAACAAGAGGCAGGTGTTCAGTCTCCCTGACTCCAGGTAATCCCTCAGGTTATGGAAATCCAGGAAGCATCACTCAATAGGGACACAATAACCCTGCTTCTCTTCCAGATCTTACCTCTTGGAGATAAAAGGTAGTAAAAAGTGTCTTCTTGAAGGATGAGTAGGTTTTTCCATGGGGAAAAGCTACAAAGGTCTTGGAGCTGCCTCCAGGCTGAATCAGAACCTCAAGTCCTGGATGAATTTTGCATTTAATCACCATCAACCTGTTGCAGCTGCACACAGGCTCTGTGGCAGCCCATCCATCCTGCTGCAGTACCCACTGGAGAAGCCTCATCTGATCTGTTCCCTGAAGGGAAACAGGGTGTAAATCCCAGAGTAGCTCTGTGGTACATCAGCACTATGAAGGACTGCGAGGTTTTTATTCTCTGCTTCCCAAATTCAGGCCCCTGGGAGCACAAGAGGCAGGAGCTTTGCAGCAGGAGTCTCACCAAAGTGTCAATTCTGCAATCAGGTGCTGCTAGAGAAGTCAGTGCTTACCTTTTGGGCTGTGAAGGGGTGTGTGGTGTGCAGAGTGTCCCTGGATAAAGCCCACTGCACTGCTGCCACACAGGAAAACAGGATCTGGAACGGCACTTTGAAAACATGACTTTGCCCTCCTTCCTCCTCCACTTCCCCATCTAAATTTCCTGTGGCTGCTTTAGCAAGAGGATTTGAGCTGTGCTCTCCCTCCACTCCCTGTTTTGTTTGTTTGTTTTATTTTGCTTTTTGGTGTTTTTTGTTTGTTTGTTTGTTTTTGGTGGGTTTTGTTTGGTTGGTTTTTTTGGTAGGTTTTTTGTTTGTTTGGGGTTTTGTTCTGTTTTGGTTTGGTTGGGTTTTTTTTGTTTCTTTTTGTTTGTTGGTTTGGTTTGGTTTGGTTTGGTTTGGTTTGGTTTGGTTTTTTTACAGGGTAATGCCTTGGAGACATTTCTCATACAAAGGTCTGCCCAGAGAAGTAAGCCCCCTTAGCTTTCCTGCAGAGACACCCCAAGGGTACCAGTGAGGTTTTGGTGATGCTGTGCTGGCGTTGTGAGGCACAGAGCTGCCAATCAGATAATGCAGAGCTTTGCTGTAGGCAAGGCAAGGAGGGAGAGAAAACTGGCAGAAGGTGCTATAACAAACTCATTCCCTTCAAGACTTTGGAGGAGGAAAGGCTGGAAACAGCAGCAGCTGAGGAGATCCCATCCTTTCTTTCTGCCTTGCTCCTCGCAGGAGCTCCTAGTTGGAGATGACCTGGCAGATGGGATTTTTCTGGAGGAGCTGTGCTTATGCTGCTTGTTGTGACTTCAGGGTCTTCTCACATCCCTCTGCTGCTGAGCCTGTAAAGCTGTGGTTCATCACTGCTATGATTTTCTGGAAGTCTCTGTGGGTGTACTGGAGCAAAGCCCTTCTCCTGGGACTCTTGGGGTGGCTTGTGGTCCTTTGCTGTTCCAGCATGGGATGAGCTTGGCAATGGCAGAGGAGCCCTGAGGGAGAATTTTGTGTGTGGCACAGCAAATGTGTGGGAGAAAATCTGTGAAAGCCCTTTCAGCCCATGAGGTAGGCACAGAACAAGGGGTGGGATGTCCTGGGAGTGGGTACTGGGAATACAGGCAGCAGGGGAGTGGGAAATCTCAGTCCCACTTTGCTGAGGAATGACGCTCAGCAGCCCAGCCCTGCCAGGCATAGCCAGGCCAGGGTACTGGGTGTGTGCTCTGGAAGTTCTGGTGTGGGAACACCTTTCTTGTCGTGCCATTTGGGCAATACAGTGTTATTGGAGCAATACCTGTGCTCCTTCATACAAGGAGTTTCATCTCAAATAACACAAAAGCTTCCCCAGTGCCTACTCTGTCGTGTCTATTTATTTGCAGTGGCCATGACAATCGAAGGATAGAATTCATTTATTTTCAATACACATTCTTCTAACAGATAGGGTCCACATAATGGGCAGGATCTCTTGTGAATATTGTTATTTTAAGACACAAGTTTCTGTCAATCTACCTGTCTTTTTCCAAACATAATTTTCCTCCCATTCTTTCTAGTGCATCCATGAGGTCAGTGAGTAGTGAATAGCTTTTGCTTGAGAGACTAATTAGTGCATTCTCAACTCCTATTTACAATTTCCACTTCCCTCAATTAAAACAAAAAAGCAGTAACCAGGATGGTGGCTGCTCAGTTTGGGAAAACATTACTTCTCCATTTAATAACTTTTTTGGACAATCATGAATTCTTCCAGAGTTTGCTCCAGAATCTGAGACACCACATATCTTCAGTTCCATGATGACTTTCCCACAAACAGGTAGTTTTCCTACGGGACACCAAATCCTTGTGCAGCCTCCCCAGTCTCATTGTGGATATGTGGAGTCTGGAAGTGCTGTGGAGTTGCACTGTTTGGCACAGAGGGAGTGCAGGGTTATTGTGTTGGTGTTGGTGGTGTCTCAAACAAGCTGGATTGTTCCTGGATCATGTATCCGGCTGATAGCTGTGCAAACCCAGCCCTTGAGAAATGCAGACCCTCATTCTACCCAGTATGTTTCTGGACTAAGTTTCTCTGTCTCCCACGGATTTATGAGCATGGTGGTGCTTCCCTGTTTGTATTTCCTTTATTTGTTACAAAATGGTAGGATAATGCTTTAAAATTCAGGAGGTTTCATGGGTAGATTCCAGTTCGTGAAAAAAGTCTTCCTTGGTTTGGGTGGTTAATGGACTTAAAATCCAGCAGAGAGAAGGCTGTAGGGTCTTTTCATGGCAAAGCCAATTTTAAATCCTTTGATACTAAAAGTATAAATATGGGTGAAACAACTCTCATGGGACAGAAACTTCAGAAGAGAGGCTGCAGATCATTGACTTGGGACATTGAGATGTTGGTCTGACTCATGATCTGAGCAGCAGAGTGATAATATCCTCCTTAATATCCTTTTAAAAGGTCTATGGTTCTGGTTTGAGCTGTTTCTTGGTCAGTTACGCTGTCCTCCCTCACCAGGGCTTTGAGATGGGGAACAACATCTGAGATGTGTCAGAAATGGGCACAGCTAGAGTGTCAGAGACAGCTGGAGATGCCAGCATGGAGACCAGAGGGGGAGGAGGCACAAGGAGGGCCCTGCAGGAGCAAAGAAAAAACATTTCAATGTGTAAGAGCCAGCTGAGGGCTCAGCCTGCCTGTGCCATGCCCCTGACACCCTGTTTGAAGGAGAGCAAGAACCACTTGTCTTCCATTCATCACATGTTCCCATTCATCACAATTCCTCATCAGGAGGCTGAGAAGTCCTGTCCCATCCCCTCCCAGCCACACCTGCCCAGGATTTGCACTCAGAGCAGCATCTGGAGCTGAGGCAAAATACAAGTGCTGCCCTTCAGATGAGCCGGAAATGCTGAGCAAGGAGGATGGCATTAGAGTTTGAAGGATAAGAGATGTTTGAGGGCTGTCAGGCTTTATCAAAATTGTCCTGGGAATTGCATGATCCTTTCCTTTGTGCTGGGAATGCCTCTGAATTCGGCTTCTTACACCTCAGCTCTCCAGCTTGGGAAGTGGGGGGAAGGAGCCTTTCTCCCAGCCAGGCACTGAGAGCTGAAGTGCTGAGAGCTGTGGAGAGGCAAAGCTGTAAACAACTGAGCACAGATAATTGTCTTTCAGCAGCCACATCCTGGTGTCTCCTTGGCCTGTGGCTCTCTGTGACTAACAAAGCTCATGTTACAAGGTCTCCCTGACAGTTGCTCTTGGGTAAGGACTCCTTGCTGTCCGCATTGGGAAGCTTTCAAATGTACTTGTGCTCTTTCTGTACAGAAACCAAACTAGATCTGGTCCTGCCCAAAACTAAGTGAAGACCAAGGAAAGATAAGGAATATATAAAAACCCATCATGGTTTCCATCCAGAGAGGGAAAGTGAAACAACATACCTTGTCCTGACCTTCTCCACAGACCTCATGCAAGTGCCCCTTGGAGTTTTCCTGGCAAATAATAAATAACCCTCCAGATGCTCCCTCTTGAGGAATCTTTATGTTTATCTGACCAAGTGCAGTGGTGTCCTGTGAAAAAACATGATGTGGGTGCTGTAAACCCCTCTGTGGATTTAGCCTATACATGCCTTGAAAAGCTCTGAACACCATGCCCATGATGCCCATGGACAGAAATGGGCAAAAATCTAAATTGTTCATGAAGAGAAACAGGAGAAGTTCTCACTGAAAAAAAAGAAGAAAACAGGTCTGACTTCAGGGAGGGTCTGGGTGGCCTCTTGATGTCCCTTCCAAGCTGAATTATTTTATGATTCTATAATAAAAGGCAGGTGCAGACCTGCTGGGTCTTAAATTCTTTTGGTGTCCCTTTTTTTTTTTTAAATGCTGGAATGGTTTGGGTTGGAAAGGACCCTAAAATCATCCAGTTCCCTGCCTATCCATGGGCAGGGACACCTTCCACCAGCCCAGGTCACTCCAAGACCCATCCAACCTGGCCTTGGACACTTCCAGGGATGGGGCAGCCACAGCTTCTCCACCCAACCTGTGCCAGGGCCTGCCCACCCTTACAGGGAAGAATTTCTTCTCAATATCCCATCTAACCCTGCACTCTGACAGCAGGAAGCCACTGCCCCTTGTCCTGTCCCTCCATCCCTTGTCCCAGTCCCTCTCCAGTTCTCTTGCATCCCCTTTTAGGCACTGGAAGGGACTTTAAATTCTCCCTGGAGCCTTATCCTCTCTAGGCTGACCATCTTAGCAGGACTTTGCACTTGGCCTTGTTGAACTTTATGAGGTCCACACAGACCCAGGTCCCTCCGGATCCCATCTCATCCCTCTGGATCCCATCCCTTCCCTCCAGTGCTTCAGCTGTGCCACACGGCTTGGTGACCTTTATCCCCCTGTCCCTTGCCACCAGCAAGGCTGTAAATCAGCACTGCTCCCAAGCCTGCACTCCTGCTCAATCTACCACCAGGCTCCAGGAAAAATGAAAGCCCAGTTTTGGAAGGTGGTTTCCTTCCCCTTTGTGAACTTTGTGCACAAGTTCAAGTTGCCATTATTGACCTAAGGCAAAAAATAAAGAACTTGCTCTTAAAATGCCCTGTTGTTGACATGTCTGTGTGCACTGAGCATTGGAGGCGCTCATGGCTCTGACTCCACAGTGAGCCTGCCAAGCTTTCCCTCAGCAAGCCCCCGTCCTTTCCCAACTCCTGAAACCATCACTATTTGCTTTAGAAGCAGAGAGATTCCCTGAAATGAAACCACTCAAATCCATCACACAGCTCCTGCTGACTGAGAAAATGTGCCTTGCAGGTTCTGAGGAGCACAGATAAAAGGGACAGTGAGGGCATTTGAGGCTTCTCCACCTCCTCTGGCAGGGCTGGTGTCTGAGCCGCTTCTACACCTTCCCAAAGGCATTTTTAAAGGGATTTATACCTGGAATGCCAGCCAGGCTTGGCCAGCAGAATTCCACATTAATTGGGAGGCATGGTCAGTGGGAGGGCAATAAAAGGGATTTGTCCCCCCACCCTGGTATCTGAGCAGGGGCTCAGGTGGAGGTGCTGCTGCCACAGCTGCACCAGCTGTGTCCAGTGCTCAAAACACACAGAAACTCTTCTGCCTTTTGGGCTCATGTGACCCTCCATGTGCTTTTCCATAGAAAAAACTGATCCATGTACTTTTTCTATGTGTATGTGGCACTCAAAATATATAGAAAGTATTGCACCTCTTGAGTTGATGTGACCCTCTATGTGCTTTTCCATAGGAAGAGCATTTTGGGAAAGAAGATCCAGGAAAAATTTTCTTCCCTCAGGTTTTCCTGGAGGAGGAAAACATGACCTATGGCTCAATTTGCAGGTTGCAAAGGTCAGTGTCTATTTTGCCACCTGCATCTGCTCAGAGGTTTAGAAAAAGAGCCTTAAATAAACATTCACTTTATTGAGGAATGAGTATAACTGAATGGGCCTCCTGAAGCTCTTTGGGACTTCCAGTCCTGTGAAAACCTGTGTAGAAACCTCTTGGGCATCATAAATTCAACGGGGGGAAATGAGTCAGATGAGGTGGACATGTCTGACTCAGTCTGGCACAGATCTCTGAAAGCAGCACGAGGGAAGCAAAATTGCCCCTTGGAGGTGAAAGGGACAGTGAGCTGTTCTAACAGATTGACACCAGAATGTTCAGGGGCCATCAAAGCCCGATTTCCATCCAGCCATGAATATTTACAACTGAAGCACATGCCATTATTTGAAGAAAAGCTGAATTGTTTTGCTCATTTGTTGTTTTTGAAGAAAGGATTTAGCCCTTGTGTTAAGTTGAGGAGCAGTGAAGTGAAGGAGTGAAGGGTAATGGAAAATGCATATTTATTTGCTCAGGGTGAGATGGATGAAAGGCAGTTTAATCCACACTTGAATGGATTTCCAGACAGGAGCCCATCCAGGGCCATCAGGGCTTTTCACCTGCAGGAGGAGTTGCTCAGTTGTCTGCTCCTGACAGTTTTGTGTTGGAATTTCCTCAGAGGCTGGAATTGGAGTTTGAAAAGAAAATCAAAAGGGGAAAAGTCTGAGTTAAATTCCATCTACTCCTCAGATGCTTCCTCACATCAGTTTGACCTCCCATGGGAAGGTGACTTCAGGCTCTTGGCTCACACCTCCTCTGTGGGCTTCCCCTGCGGCCAGTCCAAAGGCTGTCACTTCCAGGGTGACTTTATTGGGAATTAGAGTTTGTCCTGAGGGAAATTTATAGCTCTGAGTCTGTTCTTCTGCCGTATGTGAAAAGACAACCCCAGAACAGTTGGAGGGCCAAAACTTTTAGATATTATCATGAGACCAAGTTTTATCTGCTTTATAAATCTGAATCTTCAGGATGCTCTTTCAGTGATGTTGAAGACTGGCATGTAAATGGATGTACTATAAAGATGGTCATGAGATGAAAATAATTAAAAAGTAAATTAAAATCAAAAAGAGGGGAGGGAAGGAGAGGGAAGGGGAGGGAAGGAAAGGAGGGAGGAGGGGAGGGGAGAGGAGGGGAGGGGAAGAGTCCTCATGTGGGATTACTCAGTGACAGCCAAACATCTCTGCAGTGACAGTAAAGGACTGAATTAATTGCAGAGGAGAGTTAATGACCAGTGGGAGGAATTAAAGCTCAACCCTGAGTTATCTAAACTTCCAACACCACACTCCACTGCTCCCTGGCACTGAAATGGGTGGTGTAAGAGAGAAATCCATGAAAGCCTCTGTGTTCCTTTCACGTCCTCCTGCCAGGTTGTGGAAGAGCACATCGGACCCATCCCTGCCTCTCACCCTATGGCATCAGTAGTGCTGTGAACTCAGCACCAGCTCTCCAGTGATGGAGAAACCCATGAGAGATGAGCAAAGATGTCATAGAGGTGTCAGTTTGACCTCAGATGGGTGGTGGTGCTGCATTTTGGGAGGGGGGAGGGACTCCAAGCCATCTGGAAAGGGCTGGTTCATTTGAGGGGGGCCTTGGATGAGAACTGACATTTGCCACCACATTTCTTGGGTTTTCTGTGAAAAACTGAACCTGAATTCTGCTTGGAACTGCAGTCGCTGGTCATCATACTGGTGTTTTTCTCTGGGTATAATTGTGGGACTAGAGTTTGGCTTAGGGATCTCACAGAACAACACATGTTGTCTCCTCTTCTCCTTGGGAGGTGATGGCTGGTTACAGCAGTCACGGTGTCTTGTAGTCATTATTTCTTTGAAGCATTTAATGTCCATAGATTTTTGACTTTTTTTTTTTTTTTNTTTACCAAAAAGAAACCAAGCATTTTCCCAAAAGGCTTTGTGGAAACTTCTCAAACAACACTCCCACCTAAACCAATCTTTATGTACAAAATGAAACATTTCCCATGACTGCCACAAGGAGACATGGTGTGGATATTATCCTGAAGAGTAGGACTCACTGGGCCAGATATTAAATTTGATCCTGGTTAATTGAACTACCTTTTTCCAACTCCACCCTGGCCATGAGTCCTGCAGCCACCACCCCTTCCACACGTGCTCCAGGAACACTCTAAATGGTCCTTAACTCATGATAAATTATGATGAAACATCTCCTGAAACACCTGTGGCATCCCCAGGAGCAAAAAATGGATTTGTTTCTGTTAAGGGATGACAGAGGATCACAACTTATTAATTATTAATGAATGAAATAACAGGAGCTGCTCCACACCAACCACAAGTCATTCCAGGGTGTGTGCCATTTCAGGGGCACAGATGGGATGCAGTGGAGAGGAGATTCCATGGTATAAATGGGTGCTCAGGATGAGCTGGGGGACAAAACAAGTCCCAGGCAGACAAACCAGTCCTGTTTCTCGTGAGTTCCAGTGGAGTTTGCCTCCTAAAGACATTAATGAGGGTGAGATGGTGCTGTCAGCCCCCACAGCTGCAGCCATCCCTGTGAAAATCATCCTCTCCTCATTACTGCTTTGTAGAACAAAAAGACCCTCAGAGGTCAGACCTGTGATGATGTCTCTGTTCATCTGCATCTCACCAGGGAAAACCAGATCAAGAGGAAAAGAGGGTTTTTTGGGGTGTTTGTGAATGGCACTAGAAAAATGTGCAAGGGGCTCCTGGAATACGATTTCCCATGTGCAAAATGAAAGCTTTTTGTCTGAAAGCATTTCTGTTTGCCATGAAATGAATGAAAATAAAAATCACAGTGCAGAATAAAACATTGCAGCTCTGGCATGGCTCAGCAGGTGGATGGTCTGCTTTTGGGCTGGTTCTGAATTAAGGAATGGAAAAACTGACCCAGAGCTGGGGAACTTCCCACTATGTGCAGTCCCTGCCTTGGCATTTGTGGGTCAGGGGCACCCCGGGCTCTGCTTTAGAGGGGTTTTGAGGCAAAGCCTGGTATAGTCTGAGCATAGTGAGGGTGTACCCTGAGTTACAGTCATATCTGGCTTTCCCTGAGCAGAGGAATTTCATTCACTGCTTTCAAAGGGCAGATCCCACAGCAAGATGCTCCTGATAGACCTTTCTCTGAGCTTCCTGGAGATTGTTTTAACCTTATTTCCTGATAACAGAAGGTTTCAGGAGTTTGTCATTCCTATTGGCAAGGAATTGTAAGCTCCTCAGGCCAAGGGCTGTTCTCCTGGTTTATGTTGATTATTAAATATTTGGTATTAAAACTGATTAAAATTTAAATAAGAGAGGGGGTTTGCTTTAACTTGTCACAGAGAATGGGTTGAGATTTTGAGCAGACACAAGAACATCCAGCATTCCCGTTCAGAAGGAATTCAAACCAAGCAGATTTTTCTACTAACATCTTCCCTCAAAAAAGCTTTCCTTACTGCAATTTCAAATCAAGGGCACATTGTACCTGAGTACCCAGGGCTGTTCCCAGCCCTGCAAAGCCCAGCCAGATTCTGCAAGAGCCTGCAGGCTCAACAGCATCCCTGAGTAATGTGTGCACCTCCCTCCCACTTTGGAATGCTGGAAAATGTGAAGGTCATTTCTAAGTCCAAGTTATCCCTCCATTTGCTGTGCCCAATTAATTGCAGCAGGTTCTCCTCCCATGTTTCAAACCCCAGTAGTACAGGCGGGGTGAAGCACAGCCACCACAGGTGAGTTCATTTGACAAACAACTCCTGGAGATCAAGCAAGGACAGTTTGGTCACCAGGGGTGGGAAACCCGTTGTGCATTTATTCTGTTGTAAATCAGGGAGATATTTACAGTCCCCACTTGCAAAGTAATATCGAATCCCGGGGCTAGGTGTGAGTTGCTCTCACAGTTATTGTGAGCCCTCGTGTGTTCTGGTTCATCCTTGCTTTCTTCCCCCCGCCCCGCACCGTAGGTGCTTGTAATCACACTTGTCTTTCAAAAAGGACACAGACACTGTTGGTAAGAGCAACAAACCCAGAAACCCACGTGTGGCTTTTGTGCTAAGAAACCCTTCAGCCCAACCCCTCTTCTTGGCTGTGCCCAAGCAGCTCCACCTCCCTGCGCTGCTTCCCGAGCCCACCTGGAATCATTTCTCTTCTGTTTTTGTGCAGCCACATCCAGGTAGGAGGTATTCCAGCTCTTTGGTGTCCCCTTGGGCCTCAGCACTGTGGTGTTTGTCAGGCAAGGTGCTGACAGCTGATGGTTGAGGATGGTGATGATCCAAAGATGCAGAAGATGATTTTATATGACCTAGTGCAGCAGTGGTGCCATAAATCCCAGTTTTGTGTATGTGATTCTTTCTGCCTGTGGGGAATCCCATGTCCCTGAGACAAAACAGCCTCGAGTAGTTCCAGGAGAGGTTTAGATGGGATATTAGGGAAAAGGTCCACATGGAAGGTGTTGTCAAGCACTGGCACAGGCTGCCCAGGGCAGGGGTGGAGTCCCCATCCCTGAAATTGCTCAGAAATATGTGGATGTGACACTTGAGGACACTGTTCAGTGCTGAACAGGGTGGTGCTGTCGGGCTGGACTTGATGACTGTAAAGATGTTTCGCAACCTGAACAATTCCACAACTCTATGATCCATATAGAGAGGTTTGGTGTGTTGTTCCTGAGTTGAGAAACCCTATCAAGTCATTCCACATTGGCATTTTCCACCTGCCCAGTGCAAGCTGGGAGAGGAAGGAAAGGCCAGGGCCAGGGGAGAAGTTCTGAGCAGTGCTTGAGCTGGAGGGCATTGAGAAGATGGATGAAGGTAGGCAAAGGGCTGCAGCAAAGGACATTCCCAAAGGAAACACTCTGGCATGTCCAGCTCATTCCTTGCAGGCACCACAAGCTGCCAGCTGGGCCTTTGGACTTTGGAACTGGCACTGAGTGTGAAAGGAACATGGATGGCTGTGAGCTGGGCAGGCTGTCTGCTGGAGTTGGGCTTGGTGGGTCCCACCCAAATCAGAATCCTCTGTGATTCTCTGATCTGGTGGGAGGAGTGTGCAAGCTGTGCCTGTGAGATGACATCCGGCCATTTGACCAGGGCAGGGATTGTCCCCCTGGGCTGGCACTGCTGAGGTCACACCTTGAGTTCTTGGGTCAGTTTTGGGCCCCTTAGGACAAGAAGGACATTGAGCGGCTGGAGAGTGTCCAGGGAAGGGGCTGGAGCTCCAGGAGAGACTGAGGGAGCTTGGGGTGCTCAGCCTGGAGAAAAGGAGGCTCAAGGGGAACCTTCTGGCTCTGCAAGTCCCTGATGGATCCAGGGATGGATTGAACTCAGCTCCAGGGAACAGGGACAGGAGGAGAGGGAACGGCCTCAGGCTGGGACAGGGAAGGGGAAGGTGGGACAGTGGGAGGAATTTCTCCCTGGAAAGGGTGGTCAAACACGGGAATGGGCTGCCCAGGGAGGTTTTGAGTCCCCACCCCTGGATGTGCTCAAGGAAGGACTGGCTGTGGCACTCAATGACAAGGTGGGCATCGGGCACAGGGTGGACTTGATAAACTTGGAGGTCTTTTTGAACCTTAATGATTCTGTGATTCTATAATTTCTGCAAATAATGCTTGTCTCTATCCTTTCCCCACATTTTTCGTGCAAATCTGTCATAAAAGAAGTACTTTCATGCTGAATTTCATACCTTTCCTCCTTTCTGTACTAGTAACACAGAATTATATTCCCATTTCTTTAAAATTAGATGGTTTAACAAGTACATGAATTACAGTTAAAACCCCAGCCCCAACTGTAAGGCAAATATTCCCTTCCTTTCAGGGAACCATTCCTTCAGCTTGTTATTTTGACCTCCATCCTGGTTGTTGTTGTCTTGCAATGGCAACTTTGTGGAATAGAAGGTTAAGTGCTGAGGTTAAAACAGGTTCAAGTATAATCCAGAGTGCCCTTGGCAAAGATAAAAGGGTTTTAGTGGGTCTCATTCATCACTGCCTGACTGTTTATAGTGCTTGAGTGGCTCATTATTGTTTTTATATGCCCTTATAAGAGCTGCAAAAGAGCCAAGAGAAAAGGATCACTGTTTTCCTCCCTTAACCACACTCAACAGGGAACCACGATATTTAAGACTTCGGAGTTCAGTGAAAAACGTTTCCTCTTGAGGAACCAAATTCTCCTTCATGAGCCACATGGAACAGCTCAGACTCAGCTCCAGAGAGGCTTCTATTGGTGTGGAGTTACCTCCAGGATGGAATTTTGGAGCTGAGAACTGGGAGCTGTTCTTGCCAGTCAGCATTACCAAAGCTCCATGAAACCATCACCTGTCCTTAAACCTATGTGAGGCTTTTCTCCTCATCCATCCATCCATCCAAATCTTTGTCCTCCCTGCAGGTTGGATAAACCTTCCATGGACTCAGCAATATATGGGAGGATTTACCATCACTGGAAGTGTGGAGGCACTAGAACTGTTTGCCCAGAGAAGCTGTGCCTGTCCCATCCCTGGAAGTGTCCAAGGCCAGCTTGGATGGGGCTTGGAGCAACCTGGGCTGGTGGAAGGTGTCTCTGCCCATGGCAAGGGGTGGCACTGGAGGAGCTTTAAGGTCCCTTCCAACCCAAACCATCTGGAGACTCTTGCGGAATTAGCAGGAAATCAGACGCAGCACAACAACCAATATGATCTCAGACTAATGCCAATTTATTGATTACAAAGCACGTTGTTTTAAACATTTAGAGCATCAGCATCGCACATATATCAAGCATCTATTGACTACCTACTGGTCACACGTTTTCTTTATTCTTTCATTGGCTAAAGTTACTTGTTCACGTGAACTGCTGTCCTTCTTCTGGCATTGCCCCTTTGTCACGTAGGCATCTCTTTGTTCATTATTTTTGCAAGTTCATACATATTTCCCATTTGCAGTTTTCTCTCTTGTATCTTTTTCAAGGTTTGTACCACATAGCTGCACTGTCTTCACAAACTCATAATATCTGGATTGCTCATATCTACAATATGGCCTTGTTCTTGTAACTATCCCACAAATCCCCCCCCCCCCCCTTTTTTTTTTTTTTTTTTTTTTTTTTTTTTTTTTTTTTTTTTTTTTTTTTTTTTTTTTTTTNACAGATTTATACAACACATACCTTCAATATCTTCACAATTGTGATCGTATGCTAACAATAAAAATTTTTTTACTGCTCTATTCTGCAAAATTGAATGGCTAAAGCTGTCTACATGTTCAGTTAATTCTGCAATTATTTGCGAGGTTACATTCATATCTTTTGCTACTAAGCAAGCTAATTTTCTAAGCTGTGTCAAAGCCTTTGCTGTAACTACCTAATGAACAAATAGAGATGTTACTATGAGAGGTTTTTGCCTCTCACCTGTGAGATGCAAAAAATTCAAAACATATAAGGCTTTTGAAAACATAAAAAGCTTTTGCTAACTTACTATGAAGGCTCTCTAACACTTCTCCCATTTTTTGTTTTAGCAAAAGTGAGATTAACTGGTGGCAGAGTTAGATTTCATAATTTTAGATCAATTCTGGCTTAGTTATAACTGGTTTTGCTGGCTGATATGGCAAAAACACTAAAAATGCTTTGTTTTGAAGTGTTTGCAATGTTTGTAATGCTTTTACTTGCAGACAGGCAAAGAGAGGAAAGATGGGGGGCAGGGGGGGTGTGCAAGGACGTGCAGGTGCTGAGGGGTTGGGGCAAGCAGGTGCGCTGCTTGCTGAGCAGCAGCGGGGGGGGCTTCAGTTCTTGTGGGAGGAGCAGGCACTGTAAAAGCAAATTTTTCAGCATCATTAGGATGTAACAAAATTGTCATTGCATTTTTTGCTTCTTTCAACAACTTCTAATCTACAGGTTTTCTTGTAGTTTGCTGGTTTTCAATCACAGCAGGAAAAGCAGCAGGGATTAGCATACCACCTAAAAGTGCATCATGCACGATTCCTTCCCATTTCACTCCACTACAACCTCCCACTCCCACCCCCTCCCGCACCAGAGCAGGTGCTCCTGAAAAAGAAAAAAGGTTAGAGTTTAGCTGTTCCGGGAGCTGTGGTGGCGGTGGAAGGGATGGTCCCACAGGAAACTGCTGTTGCTGCTCTGTCTCCCTTTTCCATGTCTCCAAGTTTTCTAACTTCTGCATTAGTTCCTTCAGCTGAGTGTCTCCAAGACCTCTCTTAACACCCTCTGTGGTGCTAACACTAGACGGTGAAGATGGTGAAGAGGGTGTAGAGGGGAGTAGCGGGGGATACAGTCACTGTGGACACCTCTGAGAGGTGTCTGTGTTCCCAGCGGGAGAAGCAAGTTCACCACCTCCTGCACCAGGCGGACTACAATCCTCCATGGCTGCTGGCGGCGGAGAAGACCCATGCTGCTCGTCTAAACAGGCTGACGATGAGTCAGCCAGTGCTGGCAGCAGCCCCGAGGGAGAAGCTGTCTCTATGGGTGATTGAAGAGGTGGCCCGAGCCGGCAGTCTTTGTTTCGTTTTATTGGTGGGGCCATGGCAGTTACAAATGACTTAGAAATGACTGATTGAGAGTTCTCTCCAGATGCCATGGCAGTAAATGCAGAGGCAGCAACTTCTTGTTCGACTTTCATGTCTTTTAAAGTTTCATGAATCAGTTTCCAAAACGTGGAGAATTTATTTGGCTGTTTTTTCCCATTGCTAATTTCTTCTCACAGTTTTGCTCTTGTATCTGTCCATGTTTGGGCTTTAAAGGCAGAGTTCACAGTAGGAATTAAGTTTTTGTTTCGAGCCCACAACAGTAACACTTTTAAAGAGCCTGAGTAATAAAACAGTCCTCTCATAGAGAGAATATAGTGGAGGAGTTTTACTACAGCTGTCTCTTCTTTAGAGACTGTAGATCCCATCTCCTACCTGGCTGCCTGCTTGGCCAAGGCAGGTTTTCTCCACAGTACGCGATCGCCTATTTTGTTTCAAAGTGCCGGGGCAGCACTCATCTTCGACTGGCCTCTGCTCCCTCAGAGTCTGACTTTTCATTTCAAAGTCCTCACGAAAAAAAAAAAAGTAGTCTGAGGGTCCTTCAGTGTCCTGTCACTGTTCTTGGGCACCAGTTGTGGAATTAGCAGGAAATCGGAAACAGCACGATGACCAATATGATCTCGGGCTAATGCCAATTTATTGATTACAAAGCTCATTGTTTTATACATTTAGAGCATCAGCATCACACATACATCAAGCGTTTATTGGCTACTACCTACTGTCCACTTGTCATGTAGGCATCTCTTTGTTCATTTATTTTTGCAAGTTCATACATATTTCCCATCTGCAGTTTTCTTGTATATTTTTCAAGGTTTTTACCACATAGCCACATTGTTTTCACAAACTCAGAATATCTGGATTGCTCATATTTACAATATGTCCTTGTTCTTGTAAATATCCCATAGATTCTGTGATCATGCAACATTACAAAGAATAATTTGAAGAGCCCAGACCTGAAAGATCACTGAGCAAAGACCTGGTCAGTGCTCCAGCCCTGCTTGTTTGTTCTGTATCCCAGGGGATACACATCGTGCTCCAAATGGTTCATACCTGGGAATTTTTGTGGAGTTATGTAAATCACCAGAGTGATATGACAGAGGTCCCGATGATGTGAGTAATGGGTTTGCTTTTTTAATTAAGTGGCTGCTTTAACTGGATGTACCTTGTCAAGGCTCTTTACAAAGCTACTTCTTGCAGAGCTCAGGGTTTGTTAAAGCCATTGGAGAAGGAAGTATTTTCATTGCACCAACCTGGAACAGGTATAGAGTGAGAGGGTGAGGAGGATTAAGGAAAAGAGGCACCCCTACTAGGAGGGGAGATTATGAGACTTGAGCTTGTTTAAGTGAGTGAGGCAAAGGAGTGTGAAGGGCTGTGATGGCTCTGTAGAAAATACACCACGGGATCAACCCTGAGGGGGAAACACAGCTCTTCCAGCTGAGCTATGTGCTGCCTTTGGAGCAAATGGTCATAGAGAACTTGATGCTGGAAGTTAGAAATGGGTTTTCTTTATTATTAATATTATTTCTTAAAGGAATGAAATCCCAAAGTAAGCAGTCAGTGGGAATAATGGGGATGAAGAGCCTCGCAAGGTTCAAGGCAGGATCATCCCTCACAGGTGGGATTAGCTGAGGTGGTTGCCAGGAACAGGAAGCTGCATCCCAGGAGCTCTTCAACTCCATACACACCAATATTTGGCTGTTCTGAAGGGAATGGATTGGGTGCACACCTGGACCTGGGCTCAGCAAGGTGATACAGTGCCTAGGAAACCTGGAAAAACACAACCATGTCCTGGAAAGCTCTTTCCCCTTAGTTCCTGGAGACATACAGTGTGAATTCTGTCTTTTTTGGTCATGAGGAAATTGTAATACCCAGCCTGTCAGATCTAGAAACTTGATTAACTCCCTCCTGTGAGAAAAATCTCTTTTATTTAAATTTAAAAACAGCAAAATATAACACAAAAGGTAAGGCAAACAGGAAGATGGTAAACAGTACCTACTGGGTGCCCAGGTCCCTCGAGTCCAAAAAGCACCCGTCCCAATTCAAAACCGGCGCTTTTAGAGGCTTCTCAAGTCCCACCTTTGGCACAGAAAGGACGTTTCCCTTCCCCTTGTTGGCTGTGTCGTGCCAGAGGTGGGCCCCTGGTCACGATGGCAGCCCCCATGGTCAACCATATAGGGGGGGGGTTTCCTTATCCGTATAGATTTTACAATGCCCTGTTTCCAACCTCATGGTCCCTGGTACGGACCCCAGACAGGACTCAGTACCTTACAACTCTGCTAGACGCCTATAGATATGAGAAAACCCCCCAAAACATAAATTCTTATATTTGTAACCCTTGCTCAGTTATTTAAATTATTTTGCTTGTAATAAAACCGCTCGTTTATTTCTCATGCCCCTGTCCATGTCTGGTTGGAGACAGTAGCATCTTGTCCATCAGGGTGTAGGTTCTGTGGGTGCAGGGCTGTGTGAAGATCCCATGTGGAAGCTGCAGCAGCTTCTTTGAGGGTGTTCATGACACATGCTGTGACCATCTGCCCCAAACACGATTGCAAGGCACAAACTGCAGCCCCTCCCTGCTCTGAATCCCTCAAACTTACATGCTAATGTCACACTGAGAACACATCTGAGTGTTATTCGATTTTCACCTTCAAGGGATGGTGTTACAGTTTCAGAATCCAATGGAATTTTTCTTTCCCCACCGCCAGAATGAGGGGCGAATTGGTCTCCCTTAGTCCATTTGCCTCTAACAAAAGAAGCAAGATGATCGGTGATTTAGGGTGGGGGGGAAGCGGACACGCTGGTGTGGCAGTTGGCAGCGGAGAGAGGGCTGAAGGAGAAACCTCCCTGAGTTTGGTTTCTTTCTTTGCCTTTCCTGCTGTTTCCCTTTCCCATCCCTGGATTTACGGAGCCTTTTTGGATTGTTTTTTGACTTTTGCCCAAGAGAGAGAGAGGGACGACATCGCTAACCGGGGGCTCTTACATCGGGCCTTTCCTGGGGGGGCCAGCGGCAGCCAGCCCAGACGTGAGAGAACTTTTACATCGGAAGCTCCAGCCCGAGGCCAGCAGACCACAAGCCGAGGCAAGGAGGACTCCAGTCCTNCCTTAATTAAAATTTGTTTTGAAATTAAAGGAGACTTGTCTCTCTATTTCAGTTACAAATTTTCTAAGTTCTCTAAACTTAGACAGATGTAAGAACATCTTGAGGATCTTGCCAATGGCCAGTCTGGCTGAAATCAAGGCACTGGACTTGGGGGAGTTTTGTTTCTCTGTATTCATATCGCATCTGTGAGCCTCCAGGATGGTGTTGGATTTGACACCATACAAAAATGGATGACTATCCTCTATATTGCTTAAAAATGATAGTGTTGTCATAAATTTGGACTA
>VXAU01004917.1:11289-22689 GCA_013399695.1 Formicarius rufipectus
ACCAAACCAAAACAAAAACAAAAACAGACCACAAACAAACAAAAACCAACCAAACAAAAAACCAACCAACCAATCAACCAACCAAAAACAAAACAAAAAAACCCCCTCACAAATCTTGAGGAGTATTTATGAAGTAAGGTTAGTTATCCATGCCAGGTTCAATCAGTTTTAATTTCCAGAGAAGTTCACGTTACCATATGTTCTATTTTGGAACACAAGAATTCTTCCCTGAAATAGCACTTTTCTTTGCTCTTCATTTATTTTTGTTGAGTAGTCCGGTGCATGGTTCTTGGTAAGTTAGAGGGCTGTGCAGTCATCACCCCTAGGAAATTCTTCACCCAGAGGGTAGTTGGGCACCGAAACAGGCTCTCCAGGGAAGTGGTCGCAGCACCACACCTGCCAGAGTTCAAGATGTATTTGAACATTGTTTTTAGGCACATGCTGTGATTGTTCATGCTGTCCTGTGCAGGGCCAGGAGTTGTACAGTATGAAAAAATTATAGAATATTCTGATTAGGAAGCAAGCCACAAGGATCCAATCCTTAGCCCTGCACAGGACCATTCACAAGAGTCACGTGTGCCTGAGAATATCATATGAACACCGCTTGAACTCTGTCGTACTTGATGCTGTGACTACTTCCCTGGGGAGCCTGTTCCAGTGCCCAACTACCCTCTGGGTGGAGAACCTATTTCTAATACCCAGCCTAAACCTCTCCTGACACAACTTCAAGCCATTCCCTTGGATCCTGTCCCTGGTCACCACAGGGAAGAGATCAGAGCCTGCCCCTCCTCTCTCTCTCACTGGGAAATTGTAACTGCAATGAGGTCTCCCCTCAGTCTCCTCTTCTCCAGGCTGAACAGACCAAATTGATGAAGAAAGGAGCCCATGGCCAGTGACAAGGGAGATGCTGTGCCTGAGTGACCATCCATAGGACCTCAGCAAGTGTGAATAAAAGGAGCTCAACACCCCCAACATTTGAGATTATGCCACAGAAGACCACAAGTGCATGGACTGCTTCTCCTTGTTTCTTTTGAATGGCTTTAATTGTTTTAAGGGTTAAATAGTTGTCTGAAAGCTTTGCTCTTTGTCTCCCTCCTTGTTGTTCTCAAAGAAAGGCACTTGCCATTCCCCTTCTCCTATTGGACCGTTTTTGCCACAGTACAATGACGAGTTCCCATCCTTTCCCTCATTAGCATGTTCTGCCCGTCTCAGTTCCAGCCTTTCATCTGTTTAGCCTATCACATTCTGCTTATCTACATTCTCCAACGCAGGTTTCTATAAATTACACCCCTGTGTTCGATAAATGACTCAGTTCATTCTCCCCCTCAGAACTGTGTCCAAGTTCTTATTCTTCCCGTCAATCACCACACCAAGTGACCTCAGCTGCTCCTCATACAACCTCCCTTCAAGGCCGTTCACCAGCTTCATTGCCCTCCTTGGACACTTTTCAATAGCTTAATATCTTTCTTATATTGCAATGCCCAAAACTGCATGCAACATTCAAGGTGAGGCCACTCCAGTGCAGATCAGAGTGGGACAATCTCCTCCCTTAACCAGCTGGCGATGCTTTGCCTGATGTCCCTCAGGTCAGAGCTGGCCCCCTTGGCTGCCAGGGCACNCCCTTCAAGGCCGTTCACCAGCTTCATTGCCCTCCTTGGACACTTTTCAATAGCTTAATATCTTTCTTATATTGCAATGCCCAAAACTGCATGCAACATTCAAGGTGAGGCCACTCCAGTGCAGATCAGAGTGGGACAATCTCCTCCCTTAACCAGCTGGCGATGCTTTGCCTGATGTCCCTCAGGTCAGAGCTGGCCCCCTTGGCTGCCAGGGCACTGCTGACTCATATTCAAGTTGCCATCAACCAGGGCCCCCAAGTCCCTTTCCATGGCACTGCTTTCCAGCATCTCGTTCCCCAGTTTGTTTATAAATCCAGGGTTGCCCCATTCCTTACATGGAGCAGTAAACTAGTGAAATCCCTTGGTGAATGACAACTATATGTAGTCCTTCCTTATGCATTATTCGACATCAATCAAGTCACCCTCTTTGTCATCACAGACAGCCTGTGTGTATGATATTTTCTTCAGAGGTGAAGATGAGCACTAGCAACAAATTAAGGCCCAGTGCCAAAGAAAATCCCAAACCAATTGACTGGAATCCACTTAGTATATACCATGAAACTGATAAGCTTGCATAAATTTCAATGAATATAAACCATGTTTGATTTAGATATGAAAACAACAAAATGTGGGCAGACAGACATCAGTCTTTTTGTGCAGACTGAGGCCAAGGGAGCTTGTTATGTAATTGCTATGAATGCAGTTAAACAGTCAAACATTGGTGGGGAACCAGTGCAAAAAGACAAAGTAAGCAAACTACTCAGAAAAATTATTAAAAAGAACCAAGTAAATTCAAATATAGGTAGATGAAACCTCCACGATGAAGAGCATACTCTTCCCTGAAGAGACCTCAGGATAATTATGATTGGTTAAAAACTCCTTTTCAATTCTTGAAGTAGTTTTAAACTGTTTGTCTTGGGATCCAGAAAAAGAGGAAAGAGCAGTATAACTCTAGAGAAAAAAAATTGATTATGCTGTAAAAATTTAAATTAGACTAATAATAAATCCCTAGTTCCATGCTAAAGATGTGCTCTCTTTGCTGATGACAAGAGTCTGAATTTATACCTATTTAAGGGTTAAAGTGCTTCAAACTGGTAAATAGTAAATATTTCTGAATGTTTACTCTCCCACCTCCCACCCCCTTNTGACCTTTAAAAGACCTCCAGTACTCAGTTTGAACTTCTTCCTTGATAGTTTTTGGGCAACCTTGATATATAGTGAAAAGGATGTAAATGGCTTGGGAATAAAATTAAGATGGAAACTGGGAAAAGATGTCAAGATGTAACACTTAAAACTCTAACAGTCTTCTAAATAAGGTGGTTAAAGGATCTAAAACTTTTAAAGATTGTTCACAAAAATTTATCAAACTTATTTTTGTCAATACAGACAGCCTCTAATGGGTGAATGATTATTCTTAATTCTGAAAGCATAATGAAAGAAGAGCTAAGTTATGTTTATATATCATACTTTTATATTGCATTTCTATTTTAAAATATATGCTTCAGGGTGTCTCAAACTAACTTCCCTGCCAAACAACACTCTCACCCAGGAACAGAGACATTATAAAGAAGAAAATCGCCTTTTGAAGCATTAGAGTTTTCTATAGCTAAAAGTAAGAGAAGCAATGCTAGTGACTCCTCTAGAATCACACTTCTGTTGTTATTTATGGTGTGCTTTCTTATTTAGCTTTAAATGAGATAGGCAATAAGGAACAAATTCTATCCAGTTATGCAATTTTATCCAGTTCAAATTGTAAAGAAAATAAGTCATGTTTTCATTTTGTGATTTGCCTTTCTCTCTATCATATCATGTTCTCTTTGTGTGTCATAAGAACAAGGAAGATGATTTTAATATCTTCCAGCTTTTGCTGTAAAACTGGAATTTTCCCAGGAAGACTGAAGGAAGTCCTTGTTGGTGTCAGGGAAGAAATTCTCAAAGAACCTGGAGGGAAAACACTACCAGCTATAGAATTCCATGTTTTATTGATGCATCATTTACAAATGCAACTCCTAAAATAGCAAAGTGAGTGGATGAAGTTACTTGTGTAAAGTAACAATAAGTGTCACATACATGTTTGGCTCAGACCTGAGCACTTCAAAATACTTCAAAAGCACTTCAAAAGCACTTCAAAACAGCTGCTAAAACAGCCTGATGCTATCCCTTGTGCCTCAGAGTAAGAGTTCATCTTGTCTGGGTCAGTTAGAAGCAATCATCACCCCACTGTTTAAATGGTTGAACGTAATAATGGTGGTTGTGTTTCTTCTTCATTCTGTGTCTTGTCAACTGGAACCAAGTAGCAGAGGCAAGGTGGTGGGATAGGTGAACGTTTTCTCTCCCTCTGTGTTCTTAGAAATAATTTTTAGCAGGGATTTTTTTGTAGGGACTACTTGCTGTTTCAGTTCAATGTATGCCAAAAATCACAGACATACCTGTCCAATGCCCTCTGTTTTTCAAAACATGTATGAAGAAATTGAGAGGTTTTTTTAACACTGGTGAGGCTCGTACAACAATAAGCTTTCTAAAGTGTTGAACTGTAATCCCAAAAATGAATGCTATGATATTTGTTGACAAATTCAGGTTTAGGTATCAATCCAAAATTTCATTTATTATCAGAATTGTAATGTTTTTGGATACCTGCCCTTATCTCTGTTAATTTTGATTCTCTCAAAAACAGTTGTTTAAATAGCTTATGCCTATTTTCCCAAAGGGGCAGCCAGTGATCATTACAATTAAGCCTATTCTAGCAACAAGCAGATATTTGTAGAAAAGCTCATGAAACAGTGCACAGTAAAAAACAGGCTGAGATGAATATAACTAATTGTACCAGGCTCTAAAGGCTTACAGTGAATCCTTCTCTTCATGCCAAATAACTACTAAGTCCTGGATGCTGCTATTAGTTGTCTGCAATCTGTTCTGGTGGTTTCCAAATGATTGTGATTCCCAGCTATGTTTCTAATGTTCAGAATAATGAAGTACAGTGAAATTGCTACATTTTTTAAAACACCAAGTTTGAAATAACACAGAATCCTTTCTCCATAACATGTTACACCTTCATTCCCATAATTATGAGCAGTATGGCTATGCAATTATACATTTTCTTATGCTTTATTTTTTGACTTAGAGGTTTTTTTCTGACTCTTGAAAAATATAGATGTTATCTCTCAAACTACCATAATTTGAAGTGCATCTTTTCAGTTTTCAGTTTAGTAGATATTGTTCTCTTCTTTCTACACAGATTTTTACAAAGCTTTAGTCACAGGATCAAGTCCACTTTACATGTGTGGTAGGCAGTTTAGCATGAGAGTCACAAAAGCCAAAGCCAGTAAAAGGTTAGACAAAATACCTCTTCACTAATACATCAGTAAAATACTTTTTTATTATTATTATTTAAATTGGATTGGAATGAGTTTATATTCATATCTCTACTTTGCTTTTTTTCAACTGAATTTCAGAATGATTCTGAAATCTAAAAGTAAGCCTTTTTAAACTCTATGTCTTGTATGGTGCTGCTTCCTTTCTGAAATTTAAAAGTTCCTGTGAAACAAATTTTATTGACTGGAAAATTGAAAGATAAGTATTCATGAAAGGTTGCCTGTCATCAAAACTGTATTGTTAGTACATTCTTAAGCTTATTCATAAATCTCTGCAAGAAACTCAAGTTCTGAACCATGCACCATGAAACTATTTGTATTTATTTATAGTTTTGAGTTATGTTGTTACCATTTTGATGGTGTTTAAAGGAAATAATCACATACAGGAAAACATGAATCGTGCTAAATCTAAAGATAAGGCTGTTTCCAATGAACAAATAATTTTCATCTGACCAACTTTTTCATTGCTTCATTAGTTTAGTGCAATATTCACTGTGAATAAAAAACTAGTTTTCTCAGATTATATGCTAAAATGGGCAAAATTTATGGCTTAAATTAATCTCTCAATTTATTGTCTCCATATCTCATATATTAGCACAGTAGCTGCTGAGGACAATACTGCCCCATACCCATACCATGTAGCAAAATAAGCAAAAAGAAAAACAAATGAACAATCTGATGCTCAGGTCTTTTTTTTTAGCTATGGTATAATACATTTTAAAAAGGCCTTAAGATAGTGATTGTCAAAATGTCTGCTGTTTATGAAATTATTATAATTAAGAATTAGAGTTAAAACATTAGCATGTTATAATGCACAAGAGAACTTCAATAACAGGTATAAATCCAAATTATATGACCAGGACTGTTAAGTAAGATAAGGTGCTCAAGAAGACCATCTTCAGTCAGGGTTGGTTTTTATTTTAGAAATAGAAGGTGCATCACTGGGTCTGTTTCAGGAATCAAACCAATTCACCAGTTCAAGAACATAAAATTACTGAAAATTCCATAAATCATTCAAATTAATATCTGAAACTCAAACTGGTCACAAGCTATTTAGTCAACACACTCGAGGAGAAACAAAACTCCTTACTACAATATTTTTAGCATTTTAATATTTTGTCATTACAAAGTTCCAGATAAACTATCCAGTTATCAATAAATTGTCAGCCAAAGCTTGTAACAGCTGGAACTCATTTCACACTAACATTACTCAGTTAGACATTCTGCTTAAAGCAGTTTACTAAACTCTATAATAATAGAGGTATGGGTAGATAATAACTTAGGTCATGACTTAGGTGTTTATGTTTCTCCAGTGATTATAGAGGAGAGCAAAATAGCTTAGAGATGTTTAACTTTTGATAGCTAATGTTAAGTAAAATTAATCTTTTCCCTGTTATGTATCATTTTCCAGAATTTTCTTTCTAAAAAAACCTCATTATATTAGAACTGACATTTTACTTTCTATGTACACAGGGTATTGGCACAGTGATTTAAAAAGATGATTGACCTTTCCATACTGTCTTCTGCCTGCTTTCAGCAAAATATAAATTCTTCCAAAAAGCAGTTTAGAATAAGATGCTGGAGCAGCTATTTCCAGAGGAGTTACACCAGTTTCAAATATCAAGGGTTTGGGGTTTTTTTAAATTATTATTAAACTCATTTGGAAACATATTAGCTATTCCAGAATAAGCCAAGCAGTATGGTGAAAACTTCTCAAAGACAAATGCCTGAATTAAGAGTTAGAGAGCTCTCTCAGCATGATGCTATTTATTGCTGCCTAAACCACCCACATATATCTATTGTAATTTTTCCTGATGCTAACACTAGCAAGAATTACAGTTCTTTGAGACCAAAGTGAATGTTGTCTAGCCTGAATTTTGCAGTACAGAAATGCCTAAGGTTATTTTACAAGCTATGAGAGGGGTGAGTTCAGAAAAGCCTTCAAAAAAACTGAACAAATTCTTTCTTTAGTTTCTGTTCTGAAAGGTTGTGCAGCCTTGCTATGCTGTTCTGTCACTTATAGATCTTTTTGCATAGAAAATGCTGTTTATGTTTAAGTCATTATTATCCCTTCCAGAGTCTTTCCCAGAAAAGGTACTGCAATGCTTCAGATGCCCTCAGGGATCTTCAGCTCTAATTATTTACATGAGTGAGATTTTTAAGACACTAAGAAAGATTTTACTTGTCTCAAGAAAGTACATTGTAAAGGTTTTAAATGCAAAGCTGAGAGACTTCAAAAGAATTCCCACCAAGTGAGTCTTGCTAGTTCAGTCAAAGTAAAGTGGAAAAAGCTGGAATTTTAACTTTATCTCTGGGAGTTCTTCCTGTGGCCTATTTTGCCTGGATCTTTAATTTTGCTTGTATCCTGTGATTTAGTATTTTATTTATCTTTTTCTAGACTCCAAATAATGAAAAGCATTTGGACATGAAATCTTACAAACACATCCAATAAAATACTATTAAATTCTGCATATTTAAAATATTAAACAGTTTAAGACACCTTTATGCTTTCAAATATTTAAATATGAAGAGGTAAAAAATTTATATTTGAAGTTTAAGGCAAACTGTCTCACAACTGAATTATTTTCCTATATTTAACTATTGGTCCACCTGTTCTTTCTGTACAAAATATTGCAGTTTGGCTATTATACAGATATAAAAATATAGTTCTGAGAAGCTAATGTTGTTTATTAAACTTCTTTGCAGTGTAATAACAATGGAATAAATCATCTGCAAATTGACTAAAATGTATTTTGTTTTAAGAAAATAAGAACTGAACAAGTTGAATCCACTATAAAATCATTCAAATCACTGAGGTCACTGGAATAAACATCACATGTGTGAATTCAACTTAACCAAGTGTACTTGTCCTAATTCAGAGTTGATACAAAGTAAAATGGATGTCTTCAATGGAAAAAAAAAATGAAAAAAATATAATTGTATATTCATACATACATAAATGCATTTGTGAAAAAGCAAGAAAAAATTAAAGCTGATTGAATACTTTCCTAAATAAATTATTTTCGGGGTCCAACACCAAAACACTTTTCTAAGTGGCTGTATTCCAAACCTACCTTCTCAGGTCTTAACCTTTAATTCAGATTACTAACCTAAGAGAAATCCAAAAACTCCAAGCAACAAAAATCCAAAACCATGACTGAAAACAAACAAACAAAGCAACACAACTCACACGCAAACACAAAAGCCATTTTGAAAGCCATGCCAATGTATCTTTGATGACAACTGTCTTAATGAAATTGCTGATTCCAGGTCACTGCAGAAAAAAAATGTACCTTAGAGCCATTGAGATAACCATCTAGAGATATCAAAAGTAATGAATAGATGTTTGAGAACAGGAATTCCCCACTTATATTGAAGCAGTACATGAATGCTTAAAATTAAGATTAGCAATTTTTAAAGTCCATAAAAGATTACAGTGTTCCCTCTGCAATGTCATTCTGGGAATTTCCTAGATAAATATGGGAGAAAAAATGATTAAATTACAGTACTGAGAGATCTAATATCACTTGCTGTACTGTGCTGTGTGAGAAATGCATAGGCACTTCAGTTTATTCATCTTAAAATAATATGCAATTAATTCTTATTCTCAGAACAGTTTATACAGGGCATTCAATGGTCCAGTCATGTTATGCATCATGATTATTACTTTACCAAATAATTATATTAAATAAAATAGGGACAAGACAAGTAATTTTTATTGTGTTTGCCAAATATTGCTACTGAAAGATTCACTGTAGTTGACCAGACAGAGATTCCCTACAATGAGTTTGCTAGCAGATAGTCAAACAAAACTTTTCGAAGATCAACATTATCTTAACTTTCACCTATTTTTATTGTATTTTTTCTCTGTTAGTTAGCTAGATGTTCTATGTTTAATAAATAAAAAACTAGGGTAAGAAAAAGAGATCTCCCTTTATGATTGCCTTTAAATCTTTTTTGCTGAAGTAACAAGAGAAAGAAAGTATATTCTATTAAAGGATAGTATCACCACCATATTAATGGCGATGTTCCCAGAGACATCACAGCTGGGAGTGGGTAATGCAGGCTGAAGAGACTCGGTGATTCCCATGACAGCATAACATTGATAAATCAGTCATTTACTGATTAAGAATATTACATATTGAGTTTTGTCACTCACAGATTTTAAGATTTCAAGTTTTATTTATTTATTTCTGAAACTGTGATAATGCATATTTTAGATCTTATCATTTTTCTTAGATTCTACTGAAGTAACTTAGTTTTTCCTACATACTGAGAATGTTTCTGGACCTGTATTTTAGTAATTTTTAGCCACTTTATAATTTCTGCGTAAAAATATTTACTTCTATTCTCTTTTTTTTTTTTTTTTTTTTGGGGGGGGTAAAAATTATATCTATTAGATAAGAAGACAGCAGGCAGTTTTAATATTGCCCTGAATAATACGTCTCTGAGTCATGTAATGTAATAACAGCCATCTGAAGAACCCCAATGAACATCATGACCATATCCACACCTCTGTAAGGTTTTTTGACTGTGATCCTCATCCTTTTGAGTGAACTTTTTAAATTCTATAGTGACAATGGTACTATGATGGTTCCTACTTCTATTCAGTACTGATTAAGAAGCAGGTTAGCAAAATTTTAGCCTAAAAAAAACTTTATTTTTCATTGAAGAGAAGTCATTCACTACTTTTTACATGTAATGTCAATTTTCCAACTATGGCGCACTGAAACACCATTCTATAAAGATAAGAATACATCTTAATCTTATAAAGAGGTTTAGACAACAGGCTCTTCAACTGACACTTCAAATTCTACAGTCTTACTGCTATTCAAGCAAATCTAGCCTTTCAGTAGATGAACTAGTTAGTTCTTCTGTCATGTAGATGAAGATTTATGGACTTTCAGTAGAACTCTTCTCAAGTGAGTACAAACAGTTCCTCATGTCTTGTTTTCTCTTTCAAGCAAGTTGTACTTCGAGCACCAGTAAAGAAAATTCCAATTTTCTTATAGGCTTTAAAACATGAAGTAGGTGAAAGTAGGTTACACTTTGTTTCATTTTTGTTATCTAAAAGTGATTCACCTCTTCTGAGTCTAATAATATAACCTCTCTCTGTAGTCAGTGGAAGCCAATAGACTTTTTCATAAGCTTATCTCTGCTATCCTAAGAGTCTGTGAAAGACTTTGACTTTCCTCATAAAGCCATGCCAAAATCTTGGCACACTATTTTTGAAGAATAAATTTATGCTTGTGATCCATCTTTATTCATCTTATGTTTAAGTAACCTCTGGTGTATATTTATTTTCGTGAATAAGAAATAGTATCTTCTTTAGGCACTTTTTTTTTTTTTTTTTTTAAAAAAGACAGGATGAACATAGATACAGTTTAACTGCTGAAAATTATTTCTGAAAATGCTGCACTGTCTTCAGGCACAATAAAATATGCATTAAAGTTCATGTGCTTCATTGGAAATGAACTGGAATATAACTTTGTTTGTCTCTTTTGGAAACTGCTTTTAATATAATGTGGTTTCTTTTCCTTATAATATATTTCAGAGCATGCACTTTAGGGTACATACAAAACATGCTATTCCAGAGGGGCAGATGTCATGCTTTCACCAAACTTTCCTTATGACAACAACACTGAATAATAGCTACAGGTTTTCATTACTGGGTGAAACTACATTAATGAGGTCAGTCTATGGATTTAACTCAGAAACAGCAGCACTGAGAAGAAAAATAATTTGAATAAGCTCAATCTATTCAGTGACAGAACAAGAAAACATGTTTACCCTGAATCTCATTCCAAGTCTCTAAACTAGGCTATTTCTAATCCAGTGGTTTAGAAAACAAGGAACTTGTAGAACAGTCACAAATAGCATTTGATTTTCTGTCTTGCTAGTTAAATGTTTCTTCATAGTATAGTGGATTTTTTTTTCTTTTTAAAAATTGCCCATAATGTACAATTAACTGGCCAATCTGAAAAAAAAGAAAAAAAAAAGTGTGAATAATGCTTTACAAATTATATTTATTTCAAAGAATCCTCTATTTTTTAAGTATTGTTATTTTTATGGAATGAAATTTTCCTTATTTGACCCGCTTGGCGAAAGCTTCCAAGAGGGAAATCATGCTTGTGTTGCACCATAGTATCTGAGATGTCAAAATGTGGGGTTTTAGGAATCAAAATTAAATCTATACCTTTCTTTAAAAGAAATTGATATGCATTGGTATTCTTAAGTGTTTAAGAAATTTATGCTGAAAGACAAAAGAGACTCAAAATGTAGCAGAAACTTTCACTGCAGATGTCTGCAAATCAGGTAGAGCTCAGATGTGGACAACCAATGTAGGGTCATGTATAGATATTGAACATAGTAGCAAAAGATCCTTTGAAAGAAAAAAAAAAAACCCAAAA
>VXAU01004918.1:1363-32715 GCA_013399695.1 Formicarius rufipectus
AATACAAGTTGAACCAAGTAAGTCCAAGCTTCGGAATGCATATCACATTGAACCAAGTCTTAATTCTCTCTGTGTATTTGTTAGCTTGTTTCTGAGAATAAAAATACTCATGTTCAACCCTTGTTTTCCATTTTATTTTATTAATTAGAAGTATTTTTCATGGGTCAAGTAGAACAGGTAAAAATCCACACGAAGTAGTGCAAATGGAATCCTAGAGATGAGGTGCTCCTAAGTAAGTGAAAGAGTGGATTCTGGATCCAAACTGCTAGAAGTGTTTGTGGCAGTCAAAATGTGGCAGGAAGATACGCAGTAAAGGACTGAAGAGTGAAAAAATAGGAGATATGATTACACTGGTCATAAACTTACAGTAATCCTCACCATTGCCAGTACTTCAATTCAAGACTTCAGTTGTAAATAGGAGATATGTGGAGAGAACAACTTCATATAAACTTAAAGTATGTACTGAAGCTTAGAGGTAAATTTCAATGTGAATATTGGAGAAACTTATTTTTGTTTATTATGCAGCAAAATATTTACACTTATTATTTAGTAATAAATTAAAAGAGTATTTTTAAAGTGAAAATGACAATAATGTTTTAAATTATTAGTACAGTTAAAATTAAAGTTTTAACTGTAAAAAGAATTTAAACACTAATGGAAAAATAAAATTATAAGCTTTAGTAAAACTCTTACCAAAATAATAGTATTTTAGTATTTTTCATCTGTGTTTGTCTTAAATTATTAATAAGTTGTGATTTTTTTGAAATAAAAATCAGAAATTTTAGGTACAGTTGAAATTGTACTTTGGTAAAGTTTATGTTTGGGGATTGGGGGATCTTTTTTTCATTATTACTATGAATAACTACACAGTTACTTATCTTTCAGTGGTAGTTGCAGCAGTTTTCAACTTTTTAGAGGAGAACTTTTTTTTTTCTAAAACTTTTAGTAACATCTAGTTATTTCCCTAGTGAAGCTAGTTTATTTTAGGTCATCCGTCCTTTATTTTAAAAAAATTCTTCAAACAACACTAGGAAATTTGTGCATTAGGAAATTCTGCCAAAACATCACACAATAGTGTTTAAGGAGCAGTTTTCACCTAAAAAAATACAAGCTTGACCAAATTCTTAAGCCAGTTGCAACAGGGTATAAAAAAATGTGTCACAAGGATAAGAAGTAGCTGCTACAAAGCAACAACCATGTGTAAAGAGTATGTTAACTATACGTATCAGCACCGTTCTTGAGTTTAACACAGATTCCAACAATACATTCTTCTTTTTTTTTCCATGTATAATATTTAAGTGAACTTCACTTCTCACAAAAATATTATGGAGGAATCAACCCTAATGTAGTTACTAATAACTGCACAGAAATCTACAAAGTATGCATGTGTGCAAAAATAAATTGTATACACATATGCACTTTTAATATATGTCTATATTATGATGTTAATATAAAGACAGAAGTGCAGATGATACATCTTTACTTGTGCACATATAGACCTATACATGTCTCTACTATAATTATTCTACAACCAGTTTTATTGAGATTTTAAAAAAAATATTCAAGACAACAGTATTTCTGGAGACTTATCTAGAAATGTTCAGCATAAATTGGATTTCCCAAAGATAGTTATTCTTCTTCCTACTTGCTTTGACTTTTACTATGACAAGAATGAACAGCATTTCCCTTTTCTAATGCCCTTTGATGTTATCCTTAAGAAAATCACAGTTTGAGAGGTATTTTACTGACTTAATAACCCTCTGTGCAACTGATATTTTCATTCTCAAATCTCTTCTTGATGTTGAAATTTTTGGAAATCTTCCTGCAAAGCGGTGAAAGTATTTGTGAAAATAAATCCAGAGGAAAAAAAAGCCATTGGTTTCGTCAATGTTTAAAGTACATGGATAACAACCAAAAAACATGTCAAGTCACTTTCTAGTGCATTTAATGGGCCCACGTTTTGCAGCAGCATCCACACTTTTACTGAGGTCAGAGTCTTTACTAACACTATGAAAATGTACCAAGAGTCAATTAATTATATCCTTTAATTCTAACTTTTTAAAACAGTTTTAATTTTCAATGTTGACTTCGAATGATGCTCTTTTTCTCAAATTTAATCGAACATTGAACATTTAAACTGAACATTTAAACCTGAACTAGTCACTTTAGACTACTGTTACACTCAATGAAGAGAAATAGATATCTCTGGAAGATAATTCACCTTATTCTAAAATGTACATTTAAGAAAGAAAGGAGATGAGAAGATAAATCCCCATCACAGCCTGAACAAATTACTCAAACTAAAGACTCTTGCTGACCCATTAAATATAGCAAATAGTACCATCAACGTGGCAGCAACTGATGAAAGAGGTCAGAGAACAAAGTAAAACTGGGAGCTGAAGTGATTTTATTAAAACTGACAAAGGACCTAGAAGAAGGTGTAAATGACACTGAAATTCAAAGATTAGGAAACAGAGAGGAGCAGAAGAATGACAGGTCGAAGAAGCTGTTAATGAAGTAGTGGAAATTTGATTTTATTTTTGGAAGTATATAGGACAAGATATATGAAAGAATAGTCAGTAAGTAACCTGGTGAGTAAATCAACAAGGCAGATGGTACACGTCAGTAAAATCAAGTAACACTGCCTGGGTAAGAAACCTAGGATTTGAATAAATCAGTCAGGTAAATAAATCCATTGAGACTGTGGAAAGGAGAAAATAAAGATAGAATAAGATCCAGGAGGAGAACACATAATCCATACAAAAATAATGTAAAGAGGATGTAACAAAAGAAAGTAAGTTTGGGAGCATTAAGAAGAAAAAATACAGGTTGTTGCTTGTCACTAGAATCCCAAATGCAGCAGAAGACTCTGAAGACTTGACATCTCTTCCACTGTTGTATTCCTCAATCATTCTGCAGAAAAACCATGCAATCACCATTGTAATTATACATATAAGATTAAGAACTTCCTTTTGTTGTCAATTATTCAGTCAGTTCAAGTGGCAATGGGGTATATAGTGAATCCTCAAGCTTCAGTCCTGCGTCCAAGTAGTGGACAAAAGATGAAGCTACTTGTGCATTCTACTGCTAAACATCAAGCTTTAGAAACACTGTTTTACAAGTCGCAAAGCCAGATTTTACAGTTAGGAAATTATAGACGTAAATTTTCCTTGTAACTTATTTAATTCCAGCCACATATATATACAATTTTTAGCTATGTGACCTTGCACTATTTTTATCACCAGATTCTTTTGCATCCCACGCACAGAACCTAGATCCTCTGAGAATGAATAAGAACTCTGAAGGAGAAAGGTCTGTGGTCCATGTTGTGCAGGAACCCTGCCTGTTTTGCTGTGAAAGTTAAAAGCATAAAAGTTATATAACCATTTTTAAAAGTTCCATAATCAAGCTGAAAAACAAATTATTCTCTTCTGATACCATAACCTAGAAATGCAGAGTTGTGTGATCTATATTCCACTCCAAGTATTAAATTATATTCTTAACAAAGTGTTCTATATGAGACAGTCAAGCCAATGGAAAATGTAAGCAGCTATAAATTTTACTTCTTTGGTATCTAATTTTAGGATCTGGCTGTCACAGCTGAAGCCATGGTTCCAATTTGGATGACACCTCAGAAAGGCCACAGCCATGATCATTAGTGAAAATACTTAAAGATGTGAGAGCTCACAGGATAGACTAAGACATAGGAAAGTGTCTTGATCTCTGTCTTTTTGTAAGCTCACATACCGAGATCAAAGCTGTAAATGGGAAGCCCCATTTACCCTAGAAACCAGAGACCACAATCCTCTCTTGAGTCTAAATACACATACAACAGCACATCAAGTCCTTAAGTTGCAAATTTTGATGACAATATTTGTCTACATTTTCTGAAATGATCAAAATATTTTCTATTTAAATTAGAAAGCTGCACTTAAATTAGAAAACTGCTCATTCATTCTGACAGGTTTCAAATTCCTAACTCTCTGTAGCAGTATGCTGACCACAAGGTTGTAGGTTGCTAGGAGAAAAGAAGGAAGACTTGAGAGTGGTAAAGAATAATGGGCAAAAAGCATCAAAATGAAGGATTTGCAGGCTCAGAACAGAAAAATACAAAAGAACTGCTTATACAAAAGCTTTGCGACTATAGTTTAAACATCCACATTTTTATGTTCCTGATTCTACCTTGATTATTATTATTTCTTATTAAATAATGATTTAATTTAAATAAATATTTTTTACCATGGAGACTTGTAAACTAAATCTCTCAGCTAATGTTTGAATTTAAAAAACCATGCTATCACTTATAAACCTTTTGGACTCCCATTAATATTGAATTTTTTACTTGCTGGTGACAAATTCAACAGAAACAGTGTAAAATGCTTTCCCCATGACTTTTTCGAGTGAAGCAAGATTTAAGTGTGAAACTCTGCTGAGTGAGGAGGGCACAGAACCCAGTCCTTTCAATTCTTGGTTTACAGTACACTGTTAGACAGTATCTAATGGTGGAAGGATTTTCCATCTTCCAGAAGCTGTATTTTCAAATTCTTTTATGTTTCATGAAAGACTTCTGCATCATCAGTGCTTGCTTTATGTAGGTTAGGCATATCTAGCATATCCTTCTTGGAGCTGTGTCCTAAACAAAATGTTGTTCCTCATTCCCCTAGCACACAACCAGAGGTGTCTGCGAGTGGTTTGCAGAAGGGTTCATCATTTATGGGTGCAGCTGAGAACACAGAAAGTAGCCGGAGAAAAATACTATATGTTCAGAAACCAGTCAATTCAACTACTTTTTAATTTTATCTCTCTTTCTGGTTTATCCCTCCACTGTAAAAGAGGGCTGCTGTAAGACAAACCTGTTACTAGTCTGTCAGTTACACATACTGAGTGTAGTGGTGAACAGTGCTGAGGGCTCCTGAGTAATTACATCTTCGTAGGATTTGGACAGCATAACAAGCAAACCATGTTACCAGTCAATGAGGAAGGAGGGATTAAAATACTGATTATTTACTTATTAAGTGAATATCATTCATGTTGAGGGGTGATTAATATCTCACATGAAAAAAGCTAGTGTGATCATGTAAAAATCTCCATTATAGACTAAGGGGAGCTGATGGTTATATAGCAAATTTTCATACTGGTATTTTCTATTTTGTGGGTGATTTATAAATCCTGTTTATAAATTTATTTTATAGATTTTTTTTTCTAACAGCTTTGTCTTAAAAAATAAAGATCAAAATAGAACCTTCAGCTATTGACAGTTTTGTCATGCCAGATCTAGTCAATTTCATATGAATGTTTTCAAGCAATTTCAAGCAATTAAACAGTGCTTTAACACTAATTGCTAACTGTAGAACATTGGTTTTTGTCTTTACAGATACAATATGGAGCATAGAACAATTAGGTAAGTACTATAATGTGCATGGTCTAACACTTCAGTCTTCTTAATGTCATGAGACTATCCA
Source organism: Formicarius rufipectus (assembly GCA_013399695.1). NCBI lineage: Eukaryota > Metazoa > Chordata > Aves > Passeriformes > Formicariidae > Formicarius > Formicarius rufipectus. Next base: position 6,826 of record VXAU01004918.1, read on the forward strand.
CATAACCTTACTTATGCATATATGTACCTGCACAATTGACACGAAGGGCTGTTCTTTGGAAGTATGCAAAAAACCAAATTATTAAATTAGAATGCACTTACTATTACCCAGCTATAATCTCTCATTAAATAAATCCCATATCTAATACAATATTAAGATTTCAAGAACATTTAACTTACATGTGAAAACAGTAACTAAAAATGCACAAACCCCCCAAAACTAGGAATTCTGCATATGAGGTGAGTTCAAAAAGGATTCCAGAACAGAATTCAGGCTGAGAGGAGCAACTGGGAAAAACAAGTCAAAACAGACAAACACAAATAAATGAAAAAGAAACAAAAAAAAAAAAAAAAGAAAAATGAAACAAAAATAAAACTAAACCAAACAAAAATCCATCAAAACCAAACAAAAACCCAAACAAAACAAAACAACCTGACCAAAACTCTTTTGGGGATGCAAGGACATCAAGATCCCAAGCAGACACTAAAAGAAAAAAAAAAATACCAAAAAGTTATTTTCACTTGTACATACATATCAATAGTAGAGATAACAAAAAAAGTATTAATCCTAAGCATAAAACCAAAGTCAACTTGTCAGCCTGCTCCTTATGTTATGTCCTAAAACTGGGAAACTAGCTATATTGCCCAGAGACCTCCTGTTAACAACATTTGAAATAATGTCAACGTGGTCTATACTGGAATATATCCAAATGTTGAATTCTCATCATTTGCACATAACAAAAATATTGTTTTCCAAATAGTCCTAAAATATTAAAGTAGTTGTTAAATATGTGCAGGACAAAATACTGTGGGGGAGTTACCAATTTTACACTCTCTGTACCAAAAATATGCCTAAAGGCTTGGTGGAAGTCACACATATGCATCTGTTTATGTATTTGATAGTATCTGACATTCAGGACTGAATAGTAGTTTACATATGGTGCAGTCACAGTGAAATGAAGAAGGTGGTACCATTGATAAAAAGACAAATCTCTGCAGGATAGAAACATGACCTACCAGGACATTAGAGGATTGTTGGATCACTTACAAGCACAGCACTGCCATTTCTGCAGCACTTGCCATTGCATTCAAAGTTCATACAGGTAACCAATAGGTTATTTGATAGAGAAACAGAAAAGTGAGTCTTAGACTCTAAAATTATCTTAAACATTTTCCTATCTTGAAAGGAGGCATTTTAATTAACAATAAAATTGTCTCTCCTGCCTTAGTTGTTTTAAATCTGAACAAATTTTAGCAAGCTCCTTCAAAACGACTAGGAGCTACTGATGATTAGATGTCCTGTTTCAGTATCTATGAATGAAGAACATGGAACAAATGGATTCTTAAAATCAAGGGCAGTAAAAGCAATAATCAGATACATATTGTTACAGAGTATCATACATTCTAGCAAGCCAACTCTTAAGGACAAATTAATTAGTTCCAGTAAAACTCAGTAAGCTTCTGCCAGAATGCAGATCTCTACAGATACTTGTATCAGTGACACACCTGACATAAAGTCCAGAGAATGAAATTATATTTGCACTAGGTTTTAACCTCTTCTATTCAGTTCAAAACCCTTGGAGAGATAATTTTAAGGTTGGTTTTTTAACTGCTGGTTTTTAGTGTATCTTGATAACAATTTGTATTGGATCCTAGGATAAACATCTTCTTGTGGCTCAGAATAACTTCCAATGCTCATAAAAACTTCAGCATGGCTTTTTCTTTAAAATGCACCCTAGTGCATGTAGTCACTTACCATCTATTCCACAGGTTTAAGTTATATAGCTCCTAAGAAATTAACTATAGTAACTGACAAAACAATAAAGAGATTCAAGGAGAGAATATATGCCTTAGGGTTCTCCGAAAAAGCTTAAAATACTCAAAATTTATATGCACATGTATGTTTATCTACAGTCATATTAATCCAAACATATGCACTGTACTGTCTCTTCCTCTAATAGAATATGTAATACTATATGCTTCACTTCCAATATGAAGAACACAAATAATTTTTTTTCATTTCTGTTTAGAAACAGAACCATACATTTCTTTCCATAGGAAAGGAAAAAAAGACAAGGGAAATGAAGTAATTTTAACTATGGGGAGGTACGGGCAAGCAGAGTTAAAACAGTGAATCATTCTACTCGCAGGACTATCTAAATCAGAGTGTTTCTGTGTTAGCTACATTTCCTTCTAGTGATTTTGGTTTCTTTTTCGGTATGGGGGAGGGCATGGATTGATAAAGAAAAGCAATTCAACACTAACAGACCCGTTTGAAACACAAAAATCTGTACGGGTCTTGCTTGTTCTTACATCTTCTCACATGTCACTCAGTTGATGACACGTAAAACTATCATTCTTCTTTTCCTTTGAGGCTGTAACACGGTTTATCCACTGAGTTCCAGAAAAGAGGACTTTTTTACTTCTGAACTTCCGCCTGACAACCCAACACTCCGAACACCACCTCCCCGCTGGCGTTCTAATGAACTTCTGAGAAAGTAGGGTACCGCTGATGCCCAGAGCGGAGGGCCAGCCCCGCGGGCGGGGGCAACACAGGAGCACGGCGGGGGCGGACACAGGGGCAGCTCGGGTGCCGTCCCGGGACCGAGACTGGCCGGTCTCTCCCAGCACCCTGGGACTGCCCCCCAGCCGCCCTTCCCGCGTCGCTGGTTGCCCCCGTGCCCCTAAACCCTGCCAGACGGGGGGACCTTCCCGTCCCCACCCTCCCTCAACACCGCCGGCACCCGCCCCGTCTCTGCCCCTTTCGTCCCTCCCCTCGGGCCGGGGGTCGATGTCCCCCGGGCCGGGGCCCGGTCGCGCCCGCCGCGCTCCCCTACCTGTGCCCGCATCCGTCACCTGTTGCCCGGCCGCCTCCATCCGCGCTGTCCCCCGGCGCTTCCTCGCGCTCCGGCGGCGCCAGCGGCTTTTCGGGCTCGCAGGCCACCTCCATCCCGCCGGGCGCCGCCTCCGCCTCCTCCTCCTCTTCCAGGGACTCCACGTAGAACACGGTGCGGGGTGGCGGCGGTCCCGGGCCGTGCCCCGTGGCCGGGCGGCCGCCGGCGGGCAGCAGCGTCCCGTTGGGCAGGCTGGCCGTGGTGGCGGCCGAGGAGGAAGCGGAGGAGGCGGATTTCTTCCAGAAGACGCCGTTGCCTCTGTCCTGGCTCTTCAGCAGGCGGCTCTGGCTCGGTCCCCAATGCTCGAAGCCGCTGTCGGGCGGCAGGCAGCCGCCCCCCGCCGGGCCGCCCGCCGGCGAGGGGTGGCTGAACAGTTTCCAGCGGAGGCGCAGGATGTGCTTCACGTCGAAGTCTTTCCTGCTGGAGCCGGACATGGTGCCGCGGCGGGTGGGGGACGGGCGCGGGCTGAGGCGGGATTCACGGCGGCCAGGCAGGGCCAGGCGGCGGCGGCGGCTTCCTCGGGCAGCGCTGCGCTTGTAGGGCGAGGGGCGGCAGCCACCGGGAGCAGAGAGATGAGCGCACACGCCAGTGCAGGGAGAGAGGGAGGATGGATGGAGGGATGGATGGATGGAGCGATGCACAGAGTCTAGAGGAGGTAGAGATACCCAACAGGGAAGGGAGAGATGTCCAGAGCTGACGGGAATTGCACGGTGATCAGTGGAAAGGGGAGGAGAGAGAGGCAGAAACGAGAGACACCTCTCAGGGGAGACGGGCACTTGCGAGGGAAGTGCGGGTTGAGGGAGGCTGCGACAAGGCAGAGTCTGATAAGCGGGGGAGCGCGCTACGGCCCGGAGTGGAGGGGCGGCGGCGGCGGCAGGCACCTGGCACTTCCTCAGCCTCTCACAGCTCCGTTACCGAGTGCAGCCATAGAGGAAAAAGTCCCTGGAAAGCCTCTCTGCACCTCCCACCTCCTCATCCCGTTTTTCCGGGGAGTACCATGCCTGTCGTTATCTGGGATGGCAAAGGCTGAGAGCTGGCACAGAGAGAAGCCGGGGCTCCTTTATATACACTGTACGTAGGAGGGAAGATAAAAAAATCCCGCCCGTGAGGCTGTCAAGGTCCTCAGTATACAATTTTCTGTCTATCTCGTCGCCTTTCACCAAGCCGCCCCCTCCCCTGCGTGTGACGCAGATGTGCTCTGGGGCCATCCGTGTGAAGACAGAGGGAAGAAAAGATGCTTCTTGATTCCTCGTACAAGTAAGTCGGCAGGTCACCAACTATCCCTCACAGCCTCCTCATCCTCTCTCCGGTGCACGTCTGCTCACCTTGGTATTTTGCTTCTGAGACCACTGTGTGTAAGCGGGAGCAAAATAAAGTGACACAACAACTGCATCAGCAGCAGTAAACACAAAAATGTGAATCGTGGGAGTATGGACTTAATAGACTGCATGCAGACTGGATGAGGTTACAGGTTAACGATTTATTCTGCAGGCTCCATTCATTAACCTGTGGGCTCAGTGTGTCTGCACAAGTAGAAGACATTGGCTAGAAGGACAGTGTGTCAAACAAATAGCACTACACATCTGCTTCTTACCTTTTATATCTGCTCCTAATGGAGTCTGACAGTGCTAAACCCAAGGGAGATTCCTTTCACAACAGAAGAGATCTGCTTAGGAACATCTGCCCACTTGGGAAGGGTGTCACAGAGTACACTGCATCTGGGACATAATTACAGAATTAAAAGCTTTATGGTGAAATGTAGGAGAGAGATACGGGGGCAAAACTACACATCTGCTAGCTCAAATCCCCATGCGTGAAAAGCTGGCTGCAATATGATACACAGAATACCTGAAATTCACCTGTACCTTAGGAAGTTGCATTTTCGAAGGAGATTTATACCCGGGAAAATTATGAAAAAGGAAAAAGACTGCATTTTCCCCCCAGTAATCTTTGCATTGGCCATCTTTACCAATGCACTCCTGAGTTATGAAAAGTTTGTTATATTAAATCTGTGAAATCAAGAAACAAGGCTAAAGGAAGTATTTCCCTCAAGCTGGAATTTTTTAACTCCTCATTTGTGAAATATAGCTTGAAGATTCCTCCAGAGAAACACAAAAATCAAACATTAATTAACAATTTTATTACTGTTATATTTACTTTATGACTGAAATATATTACTGTTTTGTTTGTCCATGAAGTAATGCTTCCAAGTATGAACTAATATTAGGGTTTGTGTTTAACGTTAATAAAGTTCTGGATTTAACAGTACAAGAATTCAGGGCACCAAGGTCTTCTTTCAAAGGAAGAAAATTCACCACTGTGAATTTTAAATATTGACTTATGCCACAACAGCTGGACTGAAAACTCTCTGGTGCTTCACCTTTGCTCTCAGTATTCAGTGACAAAAAGAGAAAAAAAAAAAAAAAAACAGGAAAAAAACCAAACCAAACCAAAACAAAAAAAGCCATTCTCAAGCAAACAGAAGAGACAACTCATTTTAATCCAGGAACTGATCTGAGTTAGTATGTGCTGCTCAGGAGAGCAGCAGGAAGAAAAGCCTAAAAGTTTTTCATCTAGGCTAGGACAAATGAAACTTGCATAATTTCTGAGACTCTAGAAATACATCTGTCTTGATGATACATTTGAAATCATCTATAGTGAATACTGGCTACTTAATGTCTAGTTGCAAGCTTTAAAAGATGTGGATATGTACATATAATTTAAATCAATGAATACACAGACAGTATGCTATCTCTTCTGCATGTAATACTTTCTAACTGATTAGGACAATTCAGATCTATAATTTGATCTGAGGAGAATTGCATCATTTCCTTGCTATATTATAAATCTTAATAATTTTTTAATCTTCACTGATACTTAAATTAATCATTTAATGTCAGCACTTGGTAGGTTAGAATCTCTATATTTACTTCAGCTACATAGATTAATATAAATGAGAGTACATATCAACAAAATATATTTTCTGAATATATGTCAGAGGTCACCCAGTGGATATATATAACAGTATCATCCAAGGGAGTGATTCAGGTTTTTATCACCACTCCAACCAGTGCAAAGCAGCAAGCAATTAAGTGCAAGAAAAGTAAAATAATAGGTAATTTGTTATTTATATGTTTTTATTTCAGTTATGTCAGTAATAAAAACTGTTCAGTTTCAGTCAGTAACTGAAATAAAGTCTTGAATTTATTTTTTTAAATAATTAAAATCTCCGCTCAGATATACCGTGTATAGGCATTGACATATATTTTAATATTACTTGATTCTTTCATATTTGGATACATTAAGTATTTTTTTCAGTAAGAAGTTAATTCATTTGGTATGTATATCTGATTTTTCCTGCATGAAGATGTATGAACACTCTAGTATCATAAAATGAAATCTGAGAACTATCTTGATATCTTAGCTCATATCACACACAATTATTCTGTCAATGTGCAGTAAACAAGAGCTACCCCAAAAAAAAAGCTACACTGAAGTAGTCATTGTTGGTATATATAGTTAATTAATAAATTGGTTTCCTGAGCATGAAGTAAAAGAACTAAACAGTTTTATTTAGTTAGACTGTCACAGTTGTCTTCATATTTCTCTGTGAACACTTTTGACATATGCCAGTGAGGCAAAGAACATATCACATGACAAGAAGAACACAAAATGTCTTTGAGTTTCAGCTGAAACTTCGTGTATATAAAAAGATTAACTTAACTCTGTAGATTGTCTAGACTTGCTTCTCCATCGAGGAGAAGCAAAAATGGTTCTCTACTGGAATTCTAGGGACCTTACTCATAAGAATTGCTATAAAGTAAATAATTTACTAGTCAAATATATCTTAGTCTATTCATATGTGTTGATGTAAACATATGAACAGAACTACGAAATTTCAAATGTCTTTTAAGTTGTCAAAGGGAAACACTTTGATGTCTAACAGCCTTCTATGCAGACCTTATATGTTCTGTGAAGTAGCCAAAACAATAATAATCACGAGTAAATTTTCTCATATCTGTTGATTGCACACTGTGTATCACACTGTATTTTTGCTTCTGAACTTCCTTACCTGATGTAGTTTCCTGGGATTATTCATTGCTACTCAAATATTGAATAACTTTACAAGCTTTGAAAATATTCCTGGCTCTTTTTTCTTCATTTATTAGTCAGTCAAACAGATGAAAGTTGTTAGGCTTTATGTCCCTGTTATGAGTCAGTTTCCTGACACTTTCTCTTAGTGTTTTTGTCTTTCTAATGCTCTTCTAATGAAATAAATTCACATAGTCATGTCCCTAAGGAAGTCTCATGCTCATGTTTGTAGGAAAAGTAGCCTAGGGATATATATCCTATTAATAAATCTTCCAAGTAGTAAAGAGCAGTTTCAGAGAGAAGAACCTTGGAGTACGTATGCAAACAAGTCAGATATTATTAACCCTCTTTTTTCTTCCTTTCTTTTGCAAAACTTTGGAGTACTCTTTTTTAGACAGATGTTTTACATCAAGCTGTTTACTTGTTGTAACCCAGAGAGAACTGGTGGATCAAGAATAAGGTTAGATTGTAGTTGCAGTTATTGGTTGATAAAACGAGCAACAGAGGAACCATCATGCAAAGAAACCCCTTATGGGGTTATGGGTAGTTCTGGTCTGTGTGAGTCTACACATTACATAAAGGCAGAAGACACATAGCGAGTCTGAGGGTGATGAGCATGTATGTTTACTATGGAACAACAGTTATTAATGAGATGGGTTATACCTCTCAGCAAATTAAAAAATTAGGGGTAATTTTGTTACTGAATTTTAACCTGTCCTGTATTTTTAATCCAGAAGATAGTAAATTTGGATGAGAACAAGCACACAAAAAATGAGAGAGCACTGTGCTTCGGATAAGGATGGAACTAGAATGAATGGTTTTTAAATGATTTTAAAACAATTCTTGCTTGAATGCAGGAATTCTCACATGAATGGATGAACATGCACTTTGGCTATAAAGATGCTTATTTTGTGGGTAATTAGTTACACATTCAGAAGCTAGAGTCTGAGGGTGTTAAAATGCTGTGAAAAAGAACTACAGAATAACCAATCTAAAGAAAGTTGAGAAAGAAATTGATGGGACTGGACATCCACTGACATAAAAACTCAGTGCAGAAAGTGTGGTAAATGATAAGTAATTAATGCTTTGGAATTAGTCTTTGAACTTCTAGTATGTACCAAGCTTTTGAACAAGCTTTATGACATAGATATATTCAGAGTCTGGTTTTGATAAATAAACTGAGGAACACTGAGAATAGATGGTAGTAGGGGGAAATTTAACAGTTATGTTATTTATCATGTATACCTATGGCATTGCTGTGAGTCAGAGAGTTTCAACTTGTTGAGATGATTTTCTTTCCATAATAACATATTTAAAATACTGTAGATATGCCTACTCTTATTGTTTTTGTTTTGTGATTGTGATTGTTTTCTAATGGCAAGAAAGTAATAACAAAACCAGACAAACAGTAAATTTGAGTTAATTCACTTGTCACTGCTTCTGTATGTTTTTTTGTAGCGAGTTTTCAACTGAAATTGAACTTTTGAGAATGATTTTGTGTTTGATAAGTTAAAAGGTTAAATTATATTATTTCCCAAAATAAAGGTTGAGCTAGCACAGCACAGGCTAGGTTTCCAAAAACACAGTGACATAACCAGCTACATTTATTTCATCTGGTAACAAAAATTGCTTCTCCGTAGTTGTTGAGTGCCTCCTTAGTAATGCTGGATAAAGTAATGATATATGAATTGGTACTAGAGATGATTTGAACAGATCCGTTTTATTCTGCATTGCAGGAGCCTAGAAGAGAACAGTCATTTATATTAGCTTGAGGGAGAATAATTTCTTAATCCACTTCATTATGAACATAACTGGTTGTATAAACACACCCTGAAGCAGTTTTTAAATGGTCAGAGAATTTCTCTTAAGAATTGTAAATGCTACATGATTTGTCATGGATAAATATTCATAAGTAAATTAAGGTTAGAGAACATGTCCAGCACACATCTGGATAAACACATGATGTGGTAGGTGAGCAATTGGCTAATGGGTTGAGCACAGAGGGTAACAGTGAATGGGATGACATAAGACTGGTGACCTGTCATTAGTGGTGTTCCACAGGGCTCCATCTTTGGCCCTGTGCTCTTCAACATCTTCATAAATGACTTGGATGCAGGAATGGAAGGGTTGCTGGGCAGGTTTGCAGATGACACAAAACTTGGAGGAGCTGTTGACTCCTTCAAAGGCAGGGAAGCCCTACAGAGACCTTGACAAGTTAGAAAGACAGGCAATCACCAACCATATGAAGTTCAACAAGAGGAAGTGCCGGATTCTGCACCTCAAATGGGCCAACCCTGGATGTTCCTACAGACTGGGGAATGAGATGCTGGCAAGCAGTGCCACAGAAAGGGACCTGGGGGTCCTGGTCGATGACAAGTTGATTCTGAGTCAGCAGTGCCCTGGCAGCCAGGAGGGCCAACCCTGTCCTGGAGGGCATCAGGCACAGCATTGCCAGCCAGGTGAGGGAGGGGATTGTCCTGCTCTGCTCTGCACTGGGGCAGCCTCACCTTGAATGGCAGTTTTGCGCACTGCAAGAAAGATATTCAGCTCTTAAAGAGGTTCCAAAGGAGGACAACAAAGATGGTGAGGGACCTTGAGGGGAAGCCATATGAGGGGTGGCTGAGGACACTTGGTCTGTTCAGCCTGGAGAAGAGGAAGGAGACTTTGGGAAGATCTCATTGCAATCTTCAACTTCCTCATGACGGGAAGAGGAGGGGCAGGAACTGATATCTTTGCTGTGGTGACAGAACCTGAGGGAATGCCCTGAGGTTGTGTCAGGGGAGTTTTAGTTTGGATATTAGAAAAACATTCTTGAACCAGAGGGTGGTTGGACAGGAAAGTGGTCACAGCACCAAGACTGGCAGAATTTAAGAAGCATTTGGAAGATGCTTTCAGGCACATGGTGTGACACTTGGGGATGATTCTGTGCAGGGCCAGGAGTTGGTCTTGATGGTCCTTGTGTGTTCCTTTCAACTCTACATATTCCATGATTCCATGAAATATGAAATCCTGACACCAGAGAAATAATGCTCCTATGCCGTACTCCACATAATATCCTAAGACCTTAGCATTTGAAAGGCACTCATCTGTACCAGTTACTCATTCACATAGACAATCTTGCTATCTATTTTAAGTGGTATAATTTCTTATTAAAATCACTATGTTGTTTTCTTTTGATCTAAAACTAACAATTTAATGGTGCTTCTATGAATGACATCATTTTCTGAGGAAATTCTGGTGATGCAAAGAAAATAGGGTGTTTTTTCTTAGCTAAGTTAATAATAGTTGCTGTCATTTTTTTTCTATGACTCAGAATCTTCTTAGAACTGGTTTTCTTTCATGTTCTGTTCAAAAATATACAGTTTCCTGCTGATCTTTTATACAATGTTTATTTTTTTATAAGAATTGAAAACTTATTTCAAATACTATATATTAGCAAATCACAGTAATAGAGATACCAAGATTGCATAAAAAAGAAATTGGTAGGATTTTTCTACTACACATGTAGCAGTAAATTATAGTAGACTTAATTAAATTAAACAGAGCCGGTGTAACTGGCATAAGATAGTCAATACCGATAAGGCATCATAATCTTAAAATGATTTTCTATTGGACAAACGAACATGTCACAAACTCATTCAGGAGTTAGCATAAGTCAGGAAACACTCAACAGGCACTTCGGATATAGCCATCATTTTAGAGGACAGGAGCATTTAGCCATATGGAGGCAAATTGTGCCATGCCATTTGGCCTGAGTCCCAGAGGTTGAACAGAGCAGAGAACAGGCACATGGAGATTTTGTTTACTGTTCTAGACATGACCTTATGATGCTGATATTTCAGCTTATATGTTCTTTTGAAGTTAAAAAAAGTGTTTCTGGTGGATTTTACTCTTGAAAATCTTTTGAGATATTTTGTAATGTCCCTCTGTGGATAGTCTGTTTTAAAAGAAATTTTCCTTTTTATTGTTTTTTCTTTATAAATTTAACTTAACATTTTTTTCGTTATTTTATTTTATAGTAAAACTTAATATCCCTATAGAATTTAACTTAAAATATCAAAATGTTTTGTCTAAGTAACAGAGTATTGGATGATTTTAAAGAATATCATTGATAATATTATTTCCCTTCTGAACTGTGATCTTTGTAATCTGAGTAGAAAAGCAGACATGTAGAAACTGATAAATATCTACTATGTTATATATATATAGTTTGAGGAATACACAGATGAATATAATGTAGTTACTTAGATTAACATTTGTAATAATAAGTGTAATCATATAATTTTCTATTAAAGGTTTTGGTATTTTAGTAATAAAATGAAGAGCAAAGTACTATCTTCCAACAGCATTATTGTTGTATGAGTTTCTAAATGAACAGTTTCCTTCTGCAGCTTACAATTACAGTGAAATATTTTGATGTACAGAAGAGCAATTAATTTCTATTAGTGTTAAAATGAACTTGTATTTTTTCTTTGCCAATGAAAAGTATAAGCAAAATTCTGTAATTAAGCTGAATCAAGATAAAATGCTCTTTAATACTAAGTATTACAACAAGTAACATAATGATCATGATGTCTCCTCAGTTTTTCTTCAGCGCAGAATCTCATTGCTCTTTAGGTGTTCCTGTCCCTACTACTCTAATTCTTTAGGATACAAACACTTACAGGAGAAGCATTTTCCTGTTTTCAGGTGTGTCTCATGGTGTGTAAGACCCCTGCCCTCAAAGAGGTATATTCTGTCACCTGAGTTACTTAGCATCAAACTTCTAGTGCCTTATACTTCCCATGTTTTCTGGTCTCAGTAGAGAGATTCTCAGCCTCTGAGGAATTGTATACTTCCAGATTAGAAAATCATTGGGTTTTTCTCCACAAAAATTAAACTTTCTAGTCACAGTTGAGATACTTGTGCCTTGCCATCACATTAATAAGGTTAGTTTAAATTTTTTTATTGCAGAATCAGATATTGTTTCTCTTGTTCTCAGGAAATTGTGGATGTTTGGGCACATTCTGACTTCGTATTCTTTCTGGGAGTCCTAACAAGAAAATACACATGCAGTAATGTTGTTGGAGGTCTCTGACTACCACTTTAATTTTTAAGTACCAATTAATGACAATTAAATCTTTATTTAGAATGCATTTCATTCTTTTGTGTCTTGTATTATAATCAGATAACTCATTAAAAAGAGTCAGTAAGAAGTTGCAGTATTTGTCTTAGATATATGTTATTTCTTTAAAAGAATTTTTCAGTACTGAGTATAAGGCAATAAAATAAGCTCTTGTATTCTTCTCATGTCCATCCTTTTGAAAAAATGAGGGTCTTTCTGTGATTATGTGTACAAATGGTCTTTCATTTATTTGCATTCAGTGTCTGAAGAAATTCAAAAATCAAATATTTAAGAATGGCTTTTTAGTCTGCTTATTCAGACTTTCATTTTATCTGGGTGTCTCAAAGCATATACTGGATTTTATTCTTTTTCTTGAAAAAATGTTTTGTGATTCAGATGAGAGCATTGTAATTGCTTGAAAAATTTCAGAGGATGATTTTCCATCTAAATGTCATGACACCTGCAGTAATAACTGTTAACACTACAATTTAAGATCACAAATTGCTTGTAATTTCCTGGGTTTAACTACATAGTACAAAACCAGAAAAATTTGATTCTATGATTAAGGTCATTTCAGGAAATATTTTATATTACTGTGTATCTGACGTTTCACATAATTATTTTTGCTTGCAGAATTGTTTTCCTGCTGTGTTTTGTCTGGTATTATATAGTGGACTATATTATATTTTTAATCCCTTGCTCACAGTTTTTTATAGTGATAGAATGTCATAGATTTCAGTGTCATAAGACCATAACTTCTGACTTGGCAAGTATGTTCCAACTTCATGTTTTGACATAGTCACTTCGTCAAGGAAAGCCTGAATATAAACTTCACTGCATAGAGATAGCACCTAAAAAATGTATACTGTCTAAAAAAATATTTAATCCAAACCTTGCTCCTCAAAGTTGAGTGAATTGTAACTAATATATTTTTCTGGCTTTAAAAAATGCTTGTGATGGGAAACCTATGTTTTTTTCTCAGTCTATGCCAGTATGTTTTAACACTTGCATAAGGTTGCATAAAAATTAATTTAGAAGTAAAATTGAGACACAGGACTTTGTTTGTAGCTGCAAATGTATAAATAAGGACCGAAATAATTTTCATTAATTTGGTATAAAATTTGAGTTTGGCAGTTGGGTTGCTACAGCATCTAAGTCATAAGGAGGCATAATTAACAGAGAAGATCAGTAATTAGGATGTTGCGATGACTAGAACATGTGCTACCTGTCCAGCAGGAGTTATATGAACAGTACAAGGTACTGCTATCTACAAAACCTAAAAAGAGAAAACTTATTAAGTCTGATGATCTAGAGGAGGGCACTAAAGAAAATACTGATAGATAGAATCATTATGGCAAACTTTTGGGCAATTTTCTTATCTGCCCCAAGTAGTCATCTGACTATCAGGATGTAGTTTTCAAGTGACAGCAACAACCGTCTTTCATATTCGTTTAAGCTAAAAGTGCATTACTGTCAGCAACCATTCTGTTTGCAGGTTTCTTTGAAGACAAACAACTTTATTTTCTCAAGGCTGTTTGAATTTTAATATGGTCTCCAAAGCCTAGTCCAGTCTGAAGTGATCTGCAAATTGAATAGTGTGCTCTATTTTCTGTTATAAAATGATAAATGTATTGAACAGTAGTGAAGACAAATACGTATATAAACATGCTCAACATTCTTTCTCATGCTACTGTGTGCAATGAATAGCAACCAAGTACAGTTTTCCAACCATTTATATACTCACTTTGCAGTTGACTTTTCTTTGGTGTAATATTCTAGGTCATTAAGGAAAATAGTACCAGGGACTATCCAAAATACCTTATTATTTCAAGCATGCTAATGAGATGAGGTAACTAGTGGAATGAAATTTGTTATGGCATAATTTCTTGGCTGACAATTTTTGATTCTCCATATCTTTTTCCTAACATATTCTTCTTGTATTGGAGCTAGATGGTTGTGGTGTTTTCTCTTCTTTTATTAAAAAAAAAAAATTGTCCTTTTTTTTAACTCTTCTGGAAGACCATTTATTCTCTTTGTGTTCTTAAATGTAATGCTAATACAATATTTCCTTTGCCATTTTTCTAAAGACCTCTGTAGAAAATTTCATCAACTTGATGAAATTTCATCTGACTTAAGTAACTTTTTAATGAAACCTAAAGCAGGAGAAGTGTAAACACTTTAACCTTCCCATCATCAGTAGGGTTTGGTGCCCCTTAAATAATAACTCAGCTCTTTCTTGCCCATCCTTCTTGCTTCCAAAAAACTGACAGTATGTTTTCTTTGCTGGTTAGATTTTTCCTGTGCGTTGCCATGGCTATCCTGGCTACTGTTAACTTACTGAAGGCAAGGAAATGAATACTAGCCCAGTGACCAAATGGAGAAAGGCTGTTTAGACATAGCCATTTTAATGACAGATTAGTATTGAAGATAGTTAGTGACAAATGTGCAAAAAGGAGCCAGTAGTAATATAGCAGTTAAGCATTGCAAACAGTCAGGACTAAAATCCTTTCCCTTGTTCTCTTTCATCCACATGTATAAATGAGGCCCCTGACTTTTCCCCCCCAAAAAAGACTTTTCTTCTATATATTATTCAGCTATGCAACTGGTTACAGTACAGAGCTTACACTCTGATTGCACCTGTGCTGATCTCAATGAGTTTTCTTCATAATGAGTGGGAGGAAGATGGCATCTCCAATAGCTTGTTATAGCTATCTCAAACATCTATCTGACGTAGCCTTAACCAGTCTCTGGAACTTACCACTGTTAATTGTAATACGAGAAAAAGGTGAGGAGCTGTTAGTGAAATCGAAAATGCACTTGTCAGAGGTAAAGAAAAGTAATTGTATCCAAAGTTTTAGCTCTGTGGTTTGTTTCTTTGTTTTGTTTTGTGTTTTTTTGTTTGTTTGTTTGTTTATTTTCATGTAATTGAAAGAGAATGCTTTTGTTCACTTGTACACTGAAGGTAATTGGTTGGGAGAAATAGTAAGCAGTTCTAATCCATTTTATTTGATCTTAAAATTCTGAAAATAGACAGACAAATATGATTACTTAAGCAGTATTGCTGACTTTGCTAGAACTAAACATGTTTGGTTGGGGAGGTTTGTTTGTTTATTTTGTATTCATTGGAAAACAACAGAACAATTTTCAGGTGAACAGTGGTATTGTTTTTTTAGAGTTGCAATTTTTAACTTTAATCCAGATATTTTTTCTTAGTTTTAAAATTTACATTCCTCTATTGCTTTGCTAAATATGAAAGCAATTTAATTATGTTGTTCACATTGTTCTCATTTAGGTTTAATGCTAAACATGAATTTCTGATAACATTCAAGGTAAGTATTTTAGGTAATATTCTGAGTTTAATCCTTACAGTGTACAAAATCTGAATAAAATTTTAAATGTGAAGAAAAGGTTTTGAAGTTACATTGTTGTAGCCCAAAACTCATTTATTTATCCTGGAAGTCTAGGTGCTATTTTTTCTTACTTTTACCACAATTTTGTCCTCAAAGAATGGTACAGCCTTCAATCATGTGAATGGCAGACAAAGATGGTTATATTTGGCTGCAAAGAAATTTCTATTTTACCTATTTGAAGAGACTCTTCTTTTAAACCAGATGAGCCTATGAATTTACATGAAGAAGTGGAAAATGGTAAGAGAGTTACTGTGCAAACTTTGCCCAGGCTATCAGTATGTATTTTTGCAATACATCTATGTCAATAGATAATGCTAACATATATGAATGTATAAAGGAAAAGTGAATGAAAACTAACCACACTCAAATATTCCTATTTTAACAGTATTGTGACTGAGATTGAGTATACTGTAGACATTCTGACTAATTTAAAGAATAAAAACCACCAACATTTTTGACCCTTACAAGTAAGAAAGCTGCAGAAAGATACTAAAACACTAGTCAGTTGTATTTAATCAAATTTGTTTTGTCTATTCTTTGTAACACAGTAGCAAATAAGTTTATGAAATGTAGCTTAATGAGGTAGAAAACCACAATTCAAACAAAATCAATTATACCAATGTAATTTAATTTCTATTTTCTTTATGATACATCTTAAAGAACTGCAGACCTAAACCAAAACAGAATCATACTCCAAATTACTCCAAATTAAAATCTGTTACCATGGCACTAACCTATATTCAAGAACTTAAAGCTCTTTTCAATGTCAAATCATATTGTAATAATGCTTTAATCAAAATGTTTTCTGTAGTTGAAATTGTCTTAAACTACAATTATCACAATTAGAAAATCTTAGCTAGTTTTAATTCTTGTTTGTAGATTGCTCTCAGTTGTCCTTAGCATAATTATTGTGAAGCCTTTGTTTGCCTTACTGTACCAAGGGTAACTAACCCTCCTTCTCTGGGTCACTTCAGTTGAGCTTCTTTTATTATAAAGGAAAATGTTGTCAGTAAGATTTGAACAGATTAGGAGTGAAAATCAATTTTTTGTTGGCTAATACATGTGGTAGATAGCTGCAATCAAGAAGCTACCATGCAGAGCATTAATACGCTCACTCTCTAATACTGATCTCTGATGAGTCTCAATTGACTGGGCAGTTAGTCAGATGGGGAAGAGCCTTCTTGTTCTACTTGCCCTTGTTGAAATTTTTTGTTTGAATTTTCTTATACCTTAATATGTCAGAGTTTTTCTTGTTGGATCTCTGACCTGCTGATGATTATCACTGTCTGAACACCAATACTTCTTCCTCCCACACACTTTTTAATGATTTTAGACCACTTACTTTCTCACACTTAAATTTCTCAGCAAAAGGGTGCTAGTCACACAGCTGTGCTGCAGGAAACTAAGCTCTGGACTACAAACAGTTGAACCTGTTGATCAAGGGTTACAGTAGTGAACTGTAATTGGTTGTGTGTATATATTTCCATAGGAACTATGAGGGGTTTTTTAGTAAAATTGTAAAAATTACTACTTAAAGTAATAAGAGATAACACATTCAAGTCTAATAAAACATGTCCTTGGCATCACCAAGGGCAGGTCCTGCCTAACCAACTTAGTGGCATTTGTTCGATACCAGATAAGTAATTGTTCAGTGAGAACCACCTTGTGGGGGTGCATGTGTGTGTGTAAGACAAAGGGATGGGTCGAACCTCAAAGAGGTGGGGTGGCATCATATCCCTCATGGCAGTGCTTGGAGCCCACGTGGGGCAGCCCTGGAGCAGCTGCCAGTCACAAACAGCCTGGGAAAACTGTAACACTCCCTAGCTCCTGGAACCCCTGACCCAGCTGGGATTGGCAGGGATAGTGAGAACATGGCCCCTCAGCCTGGCCTGGGATCCCAGAGTGGCCAGGGGGTCAGAGACCCTGTCGGGGGGGGTTTGGCCGTGGGGGCCAGAGCAGATAAAACCAAAGGTACATGTTTGCTGCGTGTCACAGCCCTGCCTTCTGGACATGAGAGAGCTGGTCTGTCACAAAGTTCAGTGGTGGCATGAGAATGATTTCAAACTGAAATAGGGCAAGTTTTTTATTAGATATTAGGAAAAAAGTCTTTACTATCAGGGTGGTGAAACACTTGAACAGGTTGCCCAGAGACATTGTGGATGCTCCATTCTTGGAAGTGTTCAAGGCCAGGCTTAATGGGACCCTGAGCAACCTGGTCTACTGAAAAGTTCCCTGCCCATGGCAGAGGAGTTAGAGGTAGATGATCTTTAAGGTCCCTTCCAACCCAAACAATTCTATGATTTTTTGTGGATTGCAGGTTCAATATTTATCTCTAAATTTGTCTTCAGATTCTTAGCATTACTATAATCTCTACTTTTTGAAAGAAATAACTCATCTTCTAAAACAAAAAGTTGAAATAAATTCTTCTGTGTTAAATAATTTTTTTTTCTCTGTGTATATTTATCTTTGTTTACCTTTTAAGATAGCTGTCCACTGATATTACCACTGGGGAATTTGGACTTACAGGTGTCCTCACAAAGCACCTAATATTTTTTTAGTGAAATGTGCATCAAAATCAAATTTGAATTTTAGATACACTTAAAACTTTTTTGAACACCACTTATCTCTTGACCATAGGAAAATATATTTTTTTAATGGGCATTTATGTGAAATACTATCCTGATTAAATTTAAATTCATTAACATTTGGCAATAAAAAATATTGGAAAATATCCCAATATTACATTCATTTTTATTAACGTAATTTGTATAGAAAGTAATAATATGTTATATTTGTCTGATGATTTCCATTTCAATACAACTGATAAGCAAAGCAGTGAAGGCACAGAAAAGAAATTTTGTATGCCTTAATACTGTACCTACATTAGGTATCCACATTTAATAAATTTTAAGGTGAAATTAGGATCTTAGCTACAACTACAGGATATATAAGTATATCATATGCTTGAAAATAAAGACTCACACCCACATAAAGAATCCTGATAGCCAGAAAATCTAACAAAAATAGAAATACAACTAAGAAAAGGATTTAACTGAAAATTTTGTCTACAGGAGTTGAGGTGGATCAGGATAGATCTGAGTTAGGCATCTTCATGAAAGACTTTCAGAGTTGAAAGCCCCATGATGAGGTTTTGACCAAATTACAGTAGAATTTGCAGTGTAGATCTTTTAAAAGGATCATAAACTATTTAGGGTATTTCTTTTGATAAAAATGCAAATGTAAGACTTGTAATTTGATGGAATCTGTTGAAAAAATAAAAAGCTGCTATCTACATGTAAATCCATGTCTTTTTTTTTATTGATTTCTGGGGTTTCCCACATAATTGCTGTTTTGTTTTGTTTTGTTTTTCTTTCAAGAAATGAAGGCTAGAGTGTTGCAGCAAGGCACTGCTGCAGGGCAAAGAATTGGTTTGTGAAGCCTGGTCTGCTTACGAGTTCCAGTCATTGCTACCATTCATGAACTCATCCATATCTCCAGCAGTCGACCGTAGTCTCCTGTGGAAGCTGTAACTCTCACAGCAACTTGACATCAGAAGAGACTATTTCAAACATACTTTTGTAAACTATCTTTCAACGACAGAGTTACTGAAATATGACAATTTTAATGAATATGACTTATCCTCACTTGGGAAAAGGCTGAGTTCTTCACCTATGTGTTTAAAACTTATTCTTTATATTGAGACTAAACTAGATTATATACTTTTTTTTTTTTAATGTGACTGTATATTAACTCTTCCTTCTAATATCTTGAAATAATTAAATATTGTCCTTTGGTCACATAGTAGCTCTTTATTCCTTTGCCTTCTACTGTATGAAATTTGAAATATTCCATGTTTTGATAAATTTACTTTTTTATTGAATATACTCAAGTGCTGGAAGACCAAATCTTTGTTGAACTTCATAATATTACAAATGAAGGATGAATCTGTAGAAGGTGTGATGGAAACTTCTATTTCCTTAATCTGCATTTAATTGTTACTAATCAAGAAAAGAAGTTATCATTAATGGAGTAGATTTCTGTTGCTTTCTTCTGAAAGTTTATGTTCTTTCTTCTCAGAATTCTTCATATGTTCCTCCCTAAATTTAATGTCTTCTGTGGAGCAAGATGTATAAATCTCAGGTAAATGAGGTGAAAATGTTTTAGATTAATAAAAAATTATGGCACAAGCATTTTGCACAGAAAGTATATGATTTAGAGCGGGAAAGATAGTAGAAGACCAGAATTAGGCTCTATTGAAATGTACCTGATAATAAGGATGGTAATGGTCTTCCTGAAGCAATGGGCTCTACAACATGTGTAGCACTTGATTCTCAGCTCAATAAATTACATTTTTTGTAGTTTATTCTGTTGTTTTTTGTGGTTTGTTTTGTTTTGTTTTGTTTTGTTTTTTCCAAAGTAGACAGTAAATATTGAAAGTTCTCCATGTAGATCATAAAAGATCCATGGAAAAAAGCATCCACACTGAATAAGGAACTTAATTAATATTTTGAACAGGATTTTCTTTCTTCTTACTACTGTATATTATATGTATGTATTATATGCAGGGAATAGGGTTTTTGCAGGCAGTTTTTGTTTCTGCTGTTGCTCTTGTCCTGTGGGTCACTCCATGGGGTGCAGTTGGGTCTCTGCTCCCTGATGGTCTCTGTGGGCTGCAGGGGGACAACCTGCTCCACCATGGTCTTCACCACGGGCTGCAGGGAGGCCACAACTCTGAGTCCTTCCCCTGTTCCCATAGGGTCTCTCCCATGGGAGACAGTCCTCGATAGACTTCTCCAACGTGAGTCCACCCCCTGGGCAAAACTTCTACTGGGGGAAAACCTGCTCCAGCAGGGGTCTCCTTCTCCACAAGTCGTGGCCACAAGTCTCTTCCAGGCTCTTGCTCCATCCTGGGCCTCCCACAGGGCAACACCTGCTTCTCCATGGGCTGCAGGGGGGTCTTCGCACCCCAATAGATCTCCATGGGCTGCAGGAGGGGGAAATAACTTTTAGTCCTTCCCCGCCCTGCTCCAGCATGGAGTCCTTCCTTCTCCTCCTCCTGCTCCGACCTTGGTCTCTGAGTTGTTATCTCATGGCTGGAATTTTCAACTGTGCCACACTCCTAAATTCTTAAATATGTTATCACAGAGGTGTGGTTATGATTCTTAATTGGCTCAGCTCTGTCCATCAGCAGGAAGTCCCTCCTGGACCAGGCTGTCATTGGCTCCACAGGACAGGAGAAGCTTCTAGCAGCTTCTAACAGAAACCGTCCTGGAAGCACTCCCCTTCTATTAAAATTCAGCTACAGAAACCTATGACAGAAGCATTCTGGTACTATTAGAAGTACAAATTGTTGCTTGTGTATGGAGAAATCCTAAACTATGAATAGTAGCAATTATAAAAAGTAAGTCAAGAAAAGTCTTTCTTTGACCTCTCCCAATCAGTAAATGCTGGTATCACTTTTCCAGTGAATACCTTTTTCTTATTCAGAACTACATCTGCCACTAAAAAAATGAAATCTGAGTTGCCTAAATTGCATGGCAATGTTTATGTCAAAATTTTATACTTGTTAGAAGTGATGGGCAGATGTGGATGCTGTCAGGAATGAGACCTCATCTGTAGATGCTATTGATTTACTTGTCCAGGTGCATTCCTGTTAGCCAGGGAGAGAACTGAGCCAACAGTGTCTTGCCTGCAGGGCTGACTCCTGCGTTATGCTGAGAGCAACAGGCTTTGTCTACAGTCCTGATTTAGGCTACAGTGATCAAGTGCAGGACTGCCCAGAAAGTACACCCAAGCAGCCCCAATTTCAGTATTAACATGCTTCATTACTTCTTTTCTTTTGTCTCGATTCTCTTTTTTCCATCTCCCTTTCTATGCCCCAATCTTCTCCTAACAGACCTCAATTAATTCTTTCCTATTGATCCTGGTTGTGCTACTTCCTTTTCCAAATCAGGTATTTCTTTGACTATTTTTATGTGGCCTCAGCCTTGTAGGTCATTGCTAGTGTGGTTACCTTGTCACTGCTTGCCTGCAAGATACTGTCATCCTGAAGGCTCTGAGTTATCCCTCCAATTACCTATGAAGTTCAGTCATTTCTCAGATAATTCTGCTTTAACCACCTCTTATTTCAGCTTCTTGTACTGTTATATGTCACATCCAACCATTTCACATGCCGTGCCATGTCCTGCTCAGTTAAGTTCACCTCAGGGCGAGGTATAGCCAGCAGCATAGTCATGGTCTTGCAGCCCTAACCAGATTCCACTTTTTATGTACTTTCACAGCTGTTCAAAGCTAATCTTCATATGTATGGACACTTAAGTAGGCTTTTAATTATACTTTTAACACAGGTGACTAAGGAGACCAAAATGCCCATAATAAAAGGTTGATTTTAGCACAGATAGTGATTTGTGCCCATCACTCTTGTGCCCCTCTTCCTAACATACCTGGAGCCAGATAACTTTTCCAGTAACAGCACAAATAGTATTTGGCATTGAGACATGTCAAATAAGTGTTGGAACCTTCTGGTTTTGATTCCTTTTCTCAAATACTCAAGCCCTAAATAAAAACTTTACTTGTATGCTGTTGTCATGTTTAGTGTGTTGCCTAAAATGGAGGGAAAAAACCCCTTTCCAAACAATATTAGTATAGATAAGGAAGAGAGCAGTTCTTTAATGAGAGCTTTCACTTGCACAGAGTGTATAGGCACACACCAAATATAGGGTTCTTACAAATTTATAACACTAATTAATTATTATATCTAATGGGTACATCCAACCCAAAAACCATTTGCCCCTGGTACCACCCTCAGAACTGCTATGTTGGGACCCCTCTGAGGGTTCTGTACCCTCTATCTTGTTTTGACTACAATATATCATATTATTTCAGCCCAGGTGCATGAGTCCCAAATTGGATGTCCTTGCTGAAATCTATTTCCTTGAAAAGACTGTTAAACAGAATTGCAAGAAGGTGGCATAAACCATGAGAAAGGGGTTTAGAAATTTAACTGCTACCTTAAGTGTGAGAAACTATACAGCTATATTAAAATCTACAAATATATAAAATTCTTAAGACATCAAGTGCATCATCATTTTATGTCATGTCTTGTTGCTTCTTTCTTTATGAACTTTGATATCATCCTCTCACTGAAAATTATCCATACTGTGAAAACATACTGTAACATCTCTCCTATTAGAAAAAAGAATTGTCTTTTAAGATTTTGTTAGACTTCCAGATTTCATTTAAATGATCCTCATGAGGTTTGAGTAAGGGAAAAAAAAAAAAAGTTAGTTACAAAGCTGTGGCTGAAAATTTTGCAGTTCATTGTATTTATGTTTTCTGCAAGATTTGTCATCAAGTAGGAGAATTAAGTATTTCAGCTAATTAAAAAAAAAAAAAAAACCAAAACACAACAGTTTACATTTGAGAACACTGCAAAGACAATAAAAGATTTCATTATGTTAAAATGTTTTTAAGAGCAAGCTATGATATAAGAACTTAATTAAAAAAGCGCACTCAAAAGTCAATTCCATTTTCAGAGGTATTGATTATTTCTTCTGTGCTCTTCATTTTAACTAGAAAGAAAATTGCCACCAATTGCTAGAGTTTTGAGAACTTAAAATTATTATCCCTACTTTGGCTATGTTACATTTTATTATTTATTTATGAAAGAAAACATAGCTGAAACATACTTGTTAATTTAATTATAATAAAATTGTACACTAAATGCCAAATGATATTTGTATATTTTAAAAGTGTGGAAGCAGCACATCAGTGGAACTGGTTTTCTGTACATGTATTGTCCGGAATTTCACCCTCCTCTGAATTTTTCTCACAGTTAAAGTATTTGGGTTTGCTGCTAACAAACAGAGCAGATGTGTAATCTCTATTTCCCCTCTACTGTCTTCAGTTGTGTTTCTCAAATATCTTTCTGGTATTAAGGCAGATTTTAAAGGAGAGTTCAAGGGCCAGAAGAAAGATATTCATAAGAAAATACAAAATATAGTAGGTGTAGCATCATGCAAGGTGGGAATGAGCTCCAGACTACGCACACTAAACATTTAATACAGCTAGATATTACATATGGTTTTGAAAGTTAAATCTGTGCCTTAGATTATAGTCAATGGTAAGATTTGGCACCATCCAATTGCCTTGACATTCAAAATGATATCACAGACATGACAGATATAACACAGACCCTATGTCCTTCTCAAGTGACAGTTGCACAAGATACCTAAAGATGCCTGTCTTTTGCTGATGACTTTATTTATTTGTTTGTTTGTTTGTTTATTTATATTTGACATATTTCATTAGTTAGTGCCTATTTTTTAGGATTTTTTTTAATGTACTGTTTTAGCTTATTCTTGATATAGTGTATTCAAAGCCTATGGAAGTCTCTGACTTGCCTGTGCATTGTGTGATTACACAACATACATTCATAAATGTTGTGTTAGATCATAACTGAACTAAGTGTATTGTATGGACTGGTACAAATGTGATGTCTGAGTCTCACATGCCCATGAAAGTTGAATGGTACTGCAGCCACTAAGTTTCCTTGTCAGTACTTTTTGACTTGTAATTTGCTAACCTATCTATTTGGATTTATATAGACGCTAGAAAGAATAACTGGCCAAACAAGTCAGATAAACTTACTTTAAAATTCAATGAAGTTAGTGTCAAACAGAAATTACTGAAGCACATGCTAATATCATTAGAGTTCCATGTCATATTATTTCTCATTGATAGAAAGGTATCTAGGTGGATAGAAATCTAACTTGGGAATATGCCTCACAGAACATCATATATTGACTAGTTTTGGCCAAGTGAAATTGAGAAATAGAAGTCCTACAAGACTGCAAGCCAGTGATGCTACAGAAATGGTAATCCAAGTGATGAGATGGAGAGTGATTAAGAAGGTAAATTAAAAACAAAACAACAACAAAATAAACCTGTTCTTGATTTGGCAGTCATTATGTTCCTTCTGTTGTTCTAGAGGTTCTTTTTGATCTTCATACATTTTTTTGGGAACAGTATTCTGGCAACATGATAGAAGAAAGTGAAAGAAATTAAGGGATCAGAAGACAAGAGAGAGAGACAAGAAATTGTTTTGCAAAATATGTCTTCTGTTAGAGCTAGGCATAAGTTCACTGATGATGACTTACAGAATCTTTCTTCACCATGTTTTAATTTGAAGTGTATGATTTAACCTACATTATAAGAATCTAGGCAGAAAGTTTCAGAAGTATTTTTCAGGATTTCTTTTTCATTAAAAACAGAGGATAATAGTTTGCAATATGTTAGCCCAGTATTTAATAAGATGACCCAGAATCATAAAAAGAACCCAATTCTATTATTTTTAAATTCTTGTTTGAACTGCCTGAATATTTATTCAGTCTGTATAGAAATTTTAAATAATAGTATAACATATAAATAATACATTTTTCTGTCATACAAACATTTCTTATTATGATCCTTGAATATAAATTTATGCAGAATTGTATAGTCCAGAGAACTGAGGACTTCCTTCTGAGTTCTAAGAACTCAAATCCTTACTGTCATCCAGATAACTCGTATTTGTTATGTCTCTTTTCTCTCTTTTCCCAGACTGCTTGAGTAGATTAGGAATTATGTTTGCTTGATTGTTTTGTTTGATTTTTGTTTGTTTATTTACTTTTGCAGAAGCAATTATTACTGTGTACTCCAAAATATGTCAATTCAATTTTATTAAATAAATTAATTCCATTATGTTAAAAGCAAAATTGCTTCTATTGTAATGCCAAAATGTATTGTTTCACATAATTACTTTCAATATACTTTGCTTATGAATAGCTCATTTTGAAACAGTAAAAAATACTATTCAAAAAGTATTGCTGTAATAAACATATTTCCAGTATCATTAAGATACTCCATTAATAGATATAGTGTATCTATATACAAATAGTGTAAATGTTGTGAAATTTATATGAGATTAGAACTGGAAAGGAATTTAGGGACTGCAGTATATTGTTGCAGTACCTCATTTTTAAGTCTGTTTTTCTGATGTCTTCATTGTAGATTGAATTCCCAGTCATTTTTGGTAGACTATTAGCTTCCTAAACAAGCTGATATATTTGAGACTGATTAGAAGACTCGAGTGCTGAATGATGAGCCAATAGTTAGCCAGTAGTGAGAAGCACCTGTTCAGTGCCATTATTCTTCAGACAATACCAGTCCCCAGGGAAACTGTTTTCTTTACGCATGATTAACAGTCCTTCTTCCTAAGATGCAGAGACTGGCAAGAAGAGTTTTGTTTCCCTTTCACAAAAAAGTTTATTAGCATATAGTAGACATAGAATCAGATTTTTTTTCCTTCTCCCTGAAGATTTAAACCTATTTTTCTTTTCTGGGTTATTTTT
>VXAU01004918.1:38372-96427 GCA_013399695.1 Formicarius rufipectus
TGATTCTATTAGATATTCTGGCTACAGCTTGCTGGACTCAATGATCTGAAATGTAATTTCCAACCTAAATGATTCTTTGAGTCTATGACTGTGTATGACTCCATATGCGTATGTATGTATATATATACACACACAAACACATTAAAAATGTGTGTTATTTCTGGTGACTTTTTACACTAATTAGTTTTCAATTTTTATATTTAAATGGAAATGCTTAATTCTTTTAAAGTAATCCTTTTGTATTAGCAGTACAATTCGTGTAATAGAGACTGAGAAGCATAGACACTCAAATCTCTGCTGATTTCTGGGCATTGCTTGTTCTCAGGTAGTAAAAGCATGGGTGATAAAAATGACAGTTCTATAGGACTGATCAGGCTGGTAAGGTTGGGGATCTCATTCAAGAATTTTTGGAGGGGTGAGCTTTAAATATGTGGAAACTGTATGGCTCCAGGGTACAGTCATCCAGAATTTATATGAGCATTGTAAATTTTTCAGTAAATGAACTTTCATACTGATACAAGAGAAACGGCCTTTATTTGTAATCAAATTGAGTATTAAAAATTGGCCATAGAAATATGACTGAAATATAATACTTAAATGGCACCTCAAAAATTAACCACAAAATCTCAGAATATTTTTTCTACATTGTTCAGTAAAATGCAATGTTATGTATAAATTAGCAAAAGAAGTTGCAAAATAAAAATTGAAGAGGAAAAGACTCACAGTCTTTATTGTTCTCTGATATGCCCTGCGAGTTGTTCATCTTGTTGGTCAGGAAACACTATAAAATATATGGGAATTTAAATTATTGATTATACTTAGAAAAATGCAAGAGAGCAAAGAAATTGTCCTCTTTTATACATAAAAGATAATTACGTGTCTAATTTTCATTATTATTGACCAAGAAAGGAATTATAATAATGATTTCATTTTAGTGATTTCCTCCAAATTTCAGAGCTGCTCTCATTTAAAATCAATAATAATGTTTCCAGGTTAACACTGTACTCATTTAATATACTGTGGCCCTCGGGGTAGGGGACATTTACATGGCAGCTCTTGAGTGATTTCACTTGCTAATTCTGCCAGTAAAATCAGATGATCTCCCAAATGGGGAGAACTAATTAAAAATTAGATGTCTTTTTGACTTTTTCACTTAAAGCCTCAGAACTAGAATGTCATAGTCATTCTGTAGGGAGAATTTGTCAAATCTCTTTTCTTTTGGGCTGTCGAGCTCCTGGAAATGTAAAGTTAACATCTTCAATCCACAGTTTAAATCCTCATGATATAAGTAAGTTTTACACAAAGATGAAGGACAGCCCATGTGCTCATGTGTCTTAAGACTCTCTTGGAAACAGGGGAGTCAAAAAGACAGGAGACAGAAAAGTATTGCAAAACTGCTTCACTAGAACAAATCAGTTTTTCTTTAATAGATGGACTCAGAAATCTTTATACAAACCATGTGATGCTGCATCTAATGGTAACAGTTTCTTAAACTTTCTAACAGGTGTAGAACATTTACTGAGTGTTTAATTAGCTTTATGCATAATCTCTGTAGAAGGTGGCTAATATTTGGTTCTTTAAGGAAAGTTGTATGTTTGGAAATAAAATAAAACCCAAGAAAACAAAGAATCCTTCCTTTTCAGATCAGGAAGTAACTAGTTTAAAAGTCAATAAAACCAGTAAATCCATCCACTGTGATGAAAAAAGTCTATTTCACATGTAGTAGAAAGAATGAAAAAGATCATCCACTAAGAAAGTCTTAAATCCTAGCAGCAAAGTGAGAGTGAGCTCTGAAAAAGTGAGGAGGGAAGGAAAAAATAAAGGTAGATCTGATGTTAACGTATCAGACCTAAGTGGCAGGTTTGGGTGGCTGGGAACTGCAGTGTGCTCTGAATGGAGGAGATCATGAGGGTCCAGTTGACTCTTAACTTTGCCATAAATATCACATTTCATCCCAAACTGCACCAGGCAGAGGAGCCCCATGTGCTCTGGCTCACATATATTTAGGTAAAAAGGGTCAGCTACGAGACACATGAGACACATCAGGGAGAAACATTTTGGGAGTCACAGGAGAAGAGATACACAGGGAAACATGTTGAGGAGAGGAAACTGGGGAGACAGGAGGCACTGGGTGCTTGTGGATACATATGTAGAGGCTGTGCAAGGTGCTGTTGGAGACATGGAGAAAGACAGAAGTTGGTGAGAAAAGTTAGATTCCTGGGATGCACAAGAAGGGAACCCAAGGCAGGACTGATGGGACTACAGAAGACACCAAAGTGACAGGCAGAGGAGCCCACAGCCCAGCTCGCTGATCACACACCACACAGCTGAGACCTCTGCACTGACCCATCGGACCTTCCTCCTGGTCCACCCCATGAGACACCAATATCATGTAATTTTTAAAAGTGCATATGTATCTGAGATTAAAGTGTTTTGTATCTGCCAATGTAATCTCAAATTGTGACATTCCAGAGATTTAATTCCATGGACACCTTGGCTTTTTACTACCAGCTAGTATGCGATCATCAACACCTTCATCACTGTCATATAGAACGGTATTAGATCCCAAAATGAAGAAAAAAAGCAAAACAAAACAAAACATATAGGGGTATAGAGTCAATACTTCTGTTATTATTTGGAAAAGGATTTTTATCAGCAACCCTGATTTTGGTATGCAATTTTGCCCCTTCAGCTTTAGAAATCAAACAACCTGTCTAGAAAGCAGAGGGTAAAACAAAAAGAAAGTCTGATAAACCATATTAACAAGTTATAAATTTCTTTCCCTCCAATATACATATTAAATAAAATACATCTCAAAACAACATTCAAAATTATGCTTAGAATAACAAAATGCAAAGCAATTAACATATTGCATCAAACTGCAGTATTTTAACATGAGACATTATAGGGAAGTTGATTATGATTTGTTTTGACATTAGTTCATAACTATAGGCATGCAGTGTAACCCATAAAAAAGGAAAAATTACATGTCTTCTTTAATTTATTGTTGTCCTATAAATCTGAAATACTTCATTTTATAGGTCCTTTTGTGTTGCATAATCTTTTACAGAACTTTCATCTGACTTCAGTGGTAACAGAATAGGACATAAAACCAGTGTACTTTACCTAAGATATTTTCTCAGGAAACAGATAACTTTAACTTTTATAAATATAATTATATATGAAAACATGATAACTATTTATCGACAATAGCAAACTTAATCATATACTCTAGAAGAACCACCCCTCTGGTTCTATGCATTAATATTTGAAAGAATGTAAATCCCTTTGCCAGTTCTAGTCAAGAACAGTAGAAATCATTGACCAACATTTCACCAAAAATATTTTGTTTTAACAATTCATATACATTTTAAGCTCATATGAGCATTTGGTGAAAGGTTTATAAATATTTACAAAAATAAAAATTAATACTTTCACAAGTCTCATTTTACTTCTGTGAAAAGTCCAGTTCCAGAGCATTCATAGAATTTTATACTACTTTTAGCAAGTGTTAGGGACATGACTACCAACACTCATAAAATGCTTTTGAAAACTAGAAAAATAGTGAATAGCTACAAATGAATGCCCACTCATTCATTTTTAAACATTTAATATCTTGATTTTTCTTAAATAATTTTTAACTCAGGCCCTGGGCTGAATAACAACACATAAGGGTGCTTCTCTTTATCAGTTATGTGTTAAAAGAGTCTGCTTGCAAACCAGATTTTATTTGCCAGGTCTCATCTATTCTATATCAGGCACTGTCATGGACTGCTGCTTTACCCCATAAAAAGGAAAGTGGAAAGGGTGTCAAGGCAGAAATCAAGATACTGTGTACTTTAAACACAGTGTAGTCTGTTTCTGCTAGCAAGTTATTCCTTTAAGGGACTCTGCTTGATCTTGTATTTATCAAATCCATTAGAAAGGATTGCACAGAATCTATTCTGCTTAAACTTTCAAGTCTGCATTAATAAGAACAGAGATTATTTCAAATGTGACTTTTCAACTCATTTTCTAGCTCATAATTGTAAAACTAGTGGAGGAAGTGACTAAGGATCATTGTTCTGTATCCTAGACAGAGCACTGAAATGAATGAATGAAAGCCATATGCTTCTTAGATATAGCAGATGTAACATTAGGAGAGATAGACAGTGTAGGAGTTAAAAAGAGAATAAGGTTAAATTAAGGAAAGATACTATTTCTAATAATATTAGACCTTTTATATTTACAAAGCATTTTTGTTTCTCTGTAGTTTCATGCTATTAAAATAGAAGTCAATGCTTCTCTCTGTTCGGAACTCTTTCTACCCTTCCTTCTCGGGAGATATCATTAATAAAGAACAAGACCTGAATATCATATAAGGGAATAATGACATTGTCTTCCAGAATACAGTAGTCAAAATGAGACAAAATTTAGTAGGGTCATGTGTATAGGAACTTAAAGAGTGAGTTTCTACTAGATTAACTAAAAGCTAATCAGTAGAATATTACTTCAGTGACGATGACTGTACTCTGTCAAACTAATACAGAACTGAAAAAATTAAAGTGTAAAATGTGCCCTGCTACTCCCAATAGGTATTAGAATTATTATACAAACATTTAGACCAGAATAGAACACCCTATTTCAGTTGAAGGGACCTACAATGGTCATCTAGTCCAATTGTCTGCCACTACAAATCTGAACAAAAGTTAAGGCATGTTTTTAGGGACATTGTTCAAGTGCTTCTAAAACTTACAAGCTTGGGACATTGACCACCTCATCAGAGAGCCTGTTCCAGTGTTTGACCACTGTCTTGGTAAAGAAATACTTCCTATCACTAGATACCAAGGTGAAGACCTCAGCACTTCCCCTCCTCAGGAAGCTGCACAGAACAATGAGGCCACCTCTTCAGCCTCCTTTTCTCCAAACTAGAAAAAGACACAGTCCTCAGATATACCTCATAGCACATTCCTTCTAACTCCTCCGGATGCATTCAACTGCATTAGTACTATGTGGCCCAGAACTGCACACAACACTCCAGATAAGGCCACATCAGTGCTGAATACAACAAGATACTCACGTATTCTGACTGGCTGGTTATGATTTGTTTAATACACGCCAGGATACATTTTGCTATTTTGGCTACCAGAGCACACTGCTGGCTGCTCTTGAGTCTGCTGTCATTTGGCCCCCAGATGCCTTTATGCAGAGCTGCCTTTCACCCACCCTTCTCCCAATGTATACTTGAGCCCAGTATCACTCAATCTTATGTGCCCAGGAATACTTGATCCTAGGTGCAAAATACAGCGTATGGATTTATTAAATTTCATCTCATTAATCATTGACCAGTGGTCCAATCTATCCAGATCTCCCCTACAATGCATCTTGTTCCATGAGGGAGTCAATAGCACCTCTTAGTCTGTGAGTCATAATCTAGAGTATGACTGATAATTCTGGTTTTCCATGTAAGAAAAAGAAAATTGTAAGACATTTAGAAAAAGGTGACTTAAGGGATTAGAAAACTATAAAAGTTATGCTAGGAATAGCAGCTACAAGAGCCACTATTGCTGTTAAACCAGATAAAATGAAGCTTGAAAAGACAGTAGTAAAAGGTAGAGCATAAAAATATGAATTATTAAAGGTACAGGATAAATATTGGTGCAAGAACAAATGAGCATAAAATGACTACGAATAAAGTTAACATCTAAATTTGAACTTTCATTTAATAGCAGACTTGTTGAGACAAAAAAATTACCCATTTTATATTGACACTTGCTTCAGTGTAAAAAGTTGATCTTGCATGCCATTCCATGGCAACATATATGACAATAATAGGCCCAGTCAACAAGGGTTTATGAAAGGCAGGTGCTGCTTGACCAACCTGATCTTCTATGACAAAGTGACCTGGTAGGCTAGGGAAAGACCGTGACTGTTGTCTACGTGGACTGTATGTGTAACATTCTCCTGGAGAAACTGGCTGCTCATGGCTTGGACAGGCACACAGCTTACTGGGTAAAAAGTTGCCTGGATGGCCAGGCCCAGAGAGTGGTGGTGAATGGAACTAAACTCATCTGGTGACTGGTCAGCAGTGGTGTTTCTCAGGGCTCAGTGTTGGGACCAGTTCTATTTGATATCTTTATCAGTGATCTTGATGAGGGGATCAAGAGCATGATCAGTCAGTTTACAGGTTAGGCCAAGCTGTGCAGAAGTGCTTATCTACTGGAGGATAAGAAGACACTCCAGAGGGACCTTGACAGGTTGGATCTATGGACCAAGGCCAATTATATGACGTTCAGTAAGGCCAAGTTCAGGGTCCTGCACTTGGGTCTCAACAGCCCCATCCAGTGCTTGCTACAGGCTGTGGAAAGAGTGACTGGAAAGCTTCCCATTGAAAAGGACCTGGGGGTGCTGGTTGGCAGCCAGCACAGTGAACCATCATTGTGCCCAAGTGGCCATGAAAGCCAATGGCACCCTGGCCTGTGTGAGAAATAGTGTGGCCAGGAGGACTAGGGCAGTGATCATCCCCGAGTCAGCACTGGTGAGGCCAGACCTCAAATACAGTTTTGGGCCCCTGTGATGTGCTTTCCCACACTCCAGCTTAAGCTATAACCACCAGTGTGGGTCATGATGTCTACAGTTTACTCTGGTCTTTAGGGAATTGATAGAAATGTGGCAACCAAAGGCTGTCTGGAGATTGTGGCCCAGCCATGTTGCTGGTATGCAGATATGACTATAACTCAATCTTTATAAATAGTAGACAGCTCAGGGCCTGCTGAGTTCTCTGGCACAACCATGGGCTGCACACCAGAGTCCCTTCTTGAGTAGGGATACCTCTTAAGATTACTCCATGAGGCTGAGAGATTCCTTGCTGGAACAGATCCTTAGTAAGAGATTAATAGCATGCTGAACTTGGAAATCTTAGCTAAGTTATATAAAGGATTGATTGTGCACATATAATCCTTTAGACATAAACCATTGACCAAGTTTGGTACAAGAGTTGCATCCAGTCACACATAGACCCCTCTCTAAGAAGGAATTTAGCAAGCAAGAAGACCTTGTGACTTAATGGGAGAGTCTCCCTGATAGTTGCATGCAGTAAATAATCAAATATACCTTGTAATCAAATCTCATCAAAACTGTTTTAACTAAAGTTGTTCAACTCACTGTTTTATATCAATAATACTGTTTCTTAAGCTCTTTCATAAGCTCTTATGAATGAAGTACATCATTCCCTCCATGAGAGCCACTCGCTACAAGAAAAGCATTAAAATGCCAAAGCATGTCTAGAGAAGGGCAAAGAAGGTGGTGAAGGGGCTGGTGCACAAGTCTTATGAGGGGTGTCTGAGAGAGTTAATGTTTTTTAGTCTGGAGACTCACCCACTCTCAGTAGAGACCTTATTGCTCTCTGCATCTAGAAGGAGATTGTAGTGAGGGTCTTTACTCTCAAATAGCAAGTGACAATAAGAAGAAAGGACCTCAAGTTGCACCTGGGGAGGTTTATACTGGATATTAGGAAATATTTCTTCACTGTACATATTTTCAACCACTAGAACAGAATACCTAGGGAAGTGATTGAGTCACCAAACCTGGGGGTATTTAAAAGATATGTAGCTGGAATTCTTAGGTACATGGTTTAGTGGGAACTTGACAGTACTGTAAATCGTTGGACTCTGATCTTAAAAACCTCCTCCAACCTAAACAATTCTGTGATCCTAAGTAGAGACCTATACTTCGATACCTAAAGCCAACTGCAAGTAACAGTTTGTTGCTGCTGATAAAAGCTCTATGCTCTGTTTCACTAACAGAAAGAAAAAAAAATACTAACCAAAATCCAAACACTCCAGAGATCTTGTTGTCATTGTTGGCTAGACTTCGTGAATGAAGATTTTGGGATAAGCCTGCACAATGGATTTTTTAGGTGAGGCACAGTGTGCGCGGAACTGGCCCCACCCCCTTTACTCCTGAGGTTCATCCTACCACGGCCGAGCACACTCGGACGGTGACAGTGAGTTCCTCGGGATTCGAACCGGCGTCCTCAGAGGAGGAGCTGGACCAACAGGAGACAGCTTACACCATTCGGCCAATGCCTGCTGCCCATTTCAGATTCACATTAAAGAAAAAAACAGCAAACAGAAAAGCAATGATGTCAGGTTGTTGAGCAATCCTGGGAGCCCACGTGGGTCAGAGCACCAGGGGAAGACCTCGCCTTTTCCTCTCTGCCACCGAATGACACAAATGTGGCACTGCAGCCACGCCTGCAACACGAGCTGGGGCAGGTCCAGAGAACTAAACCACAAACAAAACAACACAAAACAGACAGAATGAACTTTAGCTTTGCATTTTGCTTCTATTTTTTTATCTGAATGGTGACATAAGATTGCTAATAATAGAGATATAAGCATAAGATTTCTTATGCCATAACATACTATATGAAAAAAAGAAGATAGGCTTACATCATAACACAGATAGAGTTTGTGTTAGTTGAATCTATTTTTTTCAGAAGTTCAATTCTATTCTTACTCTACAGACTGAAAAAGTGGAATAAAAAAACCCAGTAGACTCAAAAGGCAATATACATTCTAGTATTTGATACTCTCATAAAACTTTGGTGAATAAGTTTTGGACAAAATTTGGTTGTGCTACATGATTACTATTCAGTTTTTTATTTTCCTATGGACTTTATTTACACAACTTTATAACAGGCTTAGTAATACAGCACACTAGTAATCTTGCATAATTTATACAATATTAAAGTCTTACCCTAAAATATTGACTATAACAAGCTCATCTTGGTGTACTTACTTCAGAATATGAATTATGTATATCATTAGCTATAGTACCAGCAATTTGTGTTTCAGAAGTTGAAACAACTTTTTTTTGGCATGTAATACATTTTTGTGTTTGCTAATGGAGTGCTTCACAGAATTTACACTAAAAACTAGTTCATTTTCTAAATCATAAGATAGAAGAAATTTGTCCAGTAAAAGATAAAAAAGACTAAAAACCTAGCAGAAAAAATTACTTCCTAATTCTCATAAAGAATGGCAAAAAAACCAAGGAAAAAAAATCACTGAATGTTCACTGTAAGGTTGTGCTGGTTTAGATTTTAAACCAGTAGGAGAAATGAATCCAACTCAGAATGGGATTGCAAGTCAGAATAACAATTTATTAAAAGATCACAAAAATACACTGAAACAGAAAAGAAAATTTGTTTGTGCCACGAAAAACACCAGATGTACAGCCCAACACAGTGGGGCACAAGCAGAGTGGAGCTCACCAAATCTGTGCTGAGCACCATGTGGCCCCCTCTGAGTTCAAAGTAAAAAAAGAAAACAAGGTACCTGCTGGTGAAAGTGATGGTTGCAATCTGGTGGCAGTTTCAGTCTGGTTGCGGCTCTGGTCCTCTCTGGATCTGAAGAGAGCCCCCAGACCCAGAGCCACAGCTTATATGCACTTAGGCTCCGCCCAGTCCCTCCCCCAGGGCGAAGACTTAAACAATGGATGATTNATAAAAAACCAACCAGGAAATAAACATAGAAATAAATAATTATGTCTCTTAACAACAAATAAATCTAAAAATGTTGAATATTAGGAAAATGTTCTTCACCCAGAGGGTGGTTGGTTACTGGAACAGACTCACCAGGGAAGTGGTCACAGCACCAAGACTGACAGGGTTCAAGTAATGTTCTTATGATACTCTCGGGCTCATGATGTGAACTCTTGGGGATTGTCCTGCACAAGGCTAAGAGTTGGAGTCCATCCTTGTGGGTCCCTTCCAGCTCATCATATTCTGTGATTCTGTGATCTTCTGAGTTCAGACAATAAACGTGTCTCCAGTCAGTCTGTTACCTCAACTATGCAGATAGTTTCACAGGGAATTTCTAGACCACCCCAAGAATTAATGACTAAAATGCAAAAGCTCAGAACTCCTACCCTGCTATACGGCAGTTATAACTAAAAGACAAATTTAAGACTAACTTGCAAATTGTATTTCATAATTTTTCATAGACTAGAGAGAAACTAACAAATGAGATCATCAGCTGATGTGGACATGACAATAGCAGAATGATTACAGCTGAACTATTGTTATCTGAACATATCATATATATCTCTGAATATATCTTCTCTCTGTAGCTGAAAACAAGGTTAGATATACAGAAAAATAAGACAGGAGAATCACTTACCTGCCTAGAAGTTTCCAGATCCACAAAGACAAGGCTTGGATTGACCAAAAGCTGAAATGATACTTTACTGAGAACAATCCCCCTCAAATAAATCCCATGGTTCCCTATTGCAGGGAATTTTTTGTCATCTTCATTAATATAAAACTTGGCATAAAATTATACTAATATAATATGTAGTTTTCCATTTAAAAAAAAAGCAAAACCTCAGCCCTGCAATCCAGTGAATTATTACCACCTCTCCACATTTATAATTGCAATATGCAATGTAATGGTTTTGCTTTAAAAAATAAATCATTTGAAGCACATTATTCAGCAACATGAATTCAATCATATAAATAATTAAAAATGGGCATTTATTATAGGTATGAGTTAACGAGTATAGTATAATTAAGGGGTCTTTGTTTAATCACATATTTAGATGCTGGAAAATATCTTGCTTCCCAACTGCACTCTTGAAAGGTATACACACAATTTTAATTTTAGTCTTGGAAGCACTTCTCCCAATAGATTAGTTTTAAATGTCAGTGTTTCAGATTCTAGCCAAATGCGGCAAATGAAAATGGGATAATAAGAGATCTGATGGCTGCACAGCATATATAATGCATTAATTGACATTGCCTTCGAACATTTCTTACATACAATATCTAGGTAGGACTCAGAGGCTTTGTAATTCTTCTCTCAGTTGCTAATTGTTACAGTAATAATGATTATTTCCTCTTTGTTTTCTTCCCCATGACTCTTTTTCTTGAAGGCTCACTAGCACATTAACCATAACATACTTTTGTCATTCTATACAGTATTCTTATATTAATTGTAGGAAATTTGAGAGAGAAACTGCAGGGTGAACTTTTGGCTCATAATGACCACTCACTGTACTTCCACAGTTGTTTCTGTTGAGATGTGATTCAGTTGCCTAAAAATAGAGATCTCAGTTTAGGCTAGAGCTTTTTCGAAACTGCATTTAATCATAAGATAGCTGCCTAAAGGCAGGCATCCTATTTCCTTATTTACACAGAGGAAGATATTATGGATAGACAGTCTTCAGCTGGAGTGATTCAGGTGACTCGGCTTTATCAAGATGACAACATAACACCATGAAGGAAAAGTGCTGCAGGGTATCACACTAAAACCTCCTTCTCCCACTTGTTCCCTCCATATTTCTACTCAGTCTTACTCCTTCAAATCCATCATAACTCTGATTAGCAAAAAAACAAAAAAAAACAAAAAAAACCAAACAAACAAACAAAAAAAAAAAACCCAAACCAAAAAAAAAAAAAAATAAACCAAAACCAAAACACAAACACCAAACCTTGGAGGTTTCTTTTTGCTTCTCTGCTAGCAAGATCACTCTCCCCTTATCCCAGATGAAGTATCTAAAAACTAGAAAATTCATTTTACATAGACAAAAAGCTGTAGCCTCTGTAAGACAACTCTGAAAGAAGTCTTACAGAAGCAGAAAATTTGCAAAATACAGTACACCTGGACACCATGGACCCATCTGTCACAGCAAAAGCAATTAGGTAGATCACACAGATATCACATATGTTCAGCCAATAATGATTATGGTTGCTACCTGTAGTACAGGGTGGTTATGACTGACATGTTTACTTTCTTGCTATAAGAGCACACAGATGCTGGCAGCTGAAGGTTGCTCTCTTACTTAGTAGCATGTAGGCGGAAGTAAGGTGGAAGAAGACCTATAATATAAGACATAGACTGGAGGAGGTGGGACTAACTAGGGGCAGATGGGATTGTCAAAGGACATATAAAGGATGTTCAGAGTGCCTGGGGAGATACATAGACATAGATATATATAATACTATATATAGACAAGATATATACAGTTTTCTCTTTCTTCATTGT
Organism: Formicarius rufipectus; assembly: GCA_013399695.1. Classification (NCBI taxonomy): domain Eukaryota; kingdom Metazoa; phylum Chordata; class Aves; order Passeriformes; family Formicariidae; genus Formicarius; species Formicarius rufipectus. The sequence goes on from VXAU01004918.1 coordinate 50,399, forward strand.
TGTCACACTGTATATGAAATAAGGATAAAGAAGCCAGTAGTACTGCTTGCAATAAATGTGCTTACCCAGAGCACTTATTGCAAGAATTCAATACTGACAGATTTCTACAGTGACACAATCTCACAATCTTTTCACAGATCTGATAGCAATACTTTACTTTTCCTGTAGTAGTACCTGCATCTTTCCAACCGTTCAAGCTCCGTGGCTAACCAGTAATGCAGACCAAGGTCCCAGGGACATGTCATTGTGGATGGCTGCCCACAAGCCACAGAAACCAGCACTGAATCATCTACCCTAAGCAGGAAGTGTTTGTTTCGGATGGTCAGAACAATGAGCTCTTCATCATCAGCCCAAATTTACATGAGTTCACTTTGTCTTGCAGCAAAACTAGTCAAAATTTATAGTAACAAAAGGTATAGCTTAATTTATCAAGACCGAGAAGTCAGAGGCTCAGACAAAAGACTTAGAAATCAAAATGTCACTGAGGTAAATCTTAATTTATGCCTTTTGTTAAAGTAGCTATTAGTAATTGAGTCTATATCCCTCTGATATGTGGAATACCTAAGGAATAAAGAAAAAATGAGTTTATGAGAGGTTTAATACTTCTATAGCTTTTGCCCTCCTAATCACAGTCCTTTCCATACCATTAGCCTAAATTTTAGTTGTCTGATAGTTGAAGAGTATTGTGTCTTGTTGTGATCACTGTATTCAGTTGCCGAATTCCATCTTGTACAATATAATAAGGGCGTGAAAAATTTAAATTACATTTCCTCACACCATTAGTAAGTACATTGAATAGGCGTCTGAGATAAGAACCACAGGAGTAATATACTGAGAGGGAAGTGTTTGAATCTGGATGGGAGTTGTTCATGCCTTATAACTGTCCATTTGATGATGCGTTCCCATGCCTGTAAAAAACTACTTCAAAGCATTTTACACTCTAGTTGAATGCATAAGAGAACAACACATGGCCTTTATCAGAAGGCAGGCAAAAAGAGGTATGACATTTGGTCTTTGGAAGCAGCCGACAATTTTATGCTGTCTTAGGTATGTTATTTTTGTTGGTGTTGTTGCTATACTCCACATGTAAGTAGACATCACCATAAAGAGATAATGGTGATAATATTCTATAACACAATACAGTATCTATATCCAAAATATCTATGCTAGTACAAAATTATGCAAGATTTTCCACAAAACTCTCTTTCATATAATTATTCAAATTAAAATAAGTTAGAAGTGTCTTTAATTTCAAGTCTATGGTACATACCTGAGTCTATATTACAGAGCAGTTCTAATTCCAGAACTCCTCAACTTTTCATTTGTAGAATTTCTACTGGTGTGAAAAAAAATTGGACAATATAAAAAATGTGCCTATTATTAACACTCAAAATTTTTCCTTGTTAAAAACATGCAATAATAACTAAATAGCCATTCAGGAAGTTTGAGGGAAGAGTGGATGGATTTTTGCATTTCAATCCTTCAGTCTACAGCTGTCATGACATGATGTCCCTTTCTCTTTAATTTTTTATTTATTTATTTATTTTTTAAATCCCCTCATTTCTGGCTTTATTTTAAGCTGCATAGGTGTACAGACCACAATGGCATCTTTGCTCTTCTACTGATAATCAGTGCAAAAATGAACACATGTGCACAAACTCACAAAAATAAATTTAATAAATTAATCCCTTTATATGCAGATTTTGATTTTAGATATCTCACCCTTTCCTTGATTATCTGTTTTCCCTTTGCAGAGCCTTTGCCAATCTGCACGCAGGGATTGATACCAGAGAAAGGTTGCTAAGCAACTTAAAATGAAAATCATATAGTGGACTATCAGGCATTTCTAATGAAGCTTTTTTGAGCCATACCTTATTCTTTACAACTCACAAGTAAGCCTGGGATTATGAACTGGTGCAACAGATAGGCAGTAGCCTAATGAACACAGAAGCAGCATGCCAAAATGAAAGTTATTAAAGAGTGCAAGATACTCCATATTCAAAGGCATCAGACTCAGAAATCACAAAATGACCAACTATTGAATGTACAGTCGTGCAAGCTGCTTAAGTTTTAAGTAAAGAGTTAAAAAGTAGATGGAATGGTAAACAACATCAGTAGTGTAGCCTTTGGTTACATCTATATTAGTAAATAAAATACTTTCTAGAAATGATTCTGGACACTGTATTTCATATCCTGTTAGTCTACCAGAATGGCCCTCAAAAGTTTGTGCCAGTGATGATCTCCTTAAGCATTTCATGCAATAGTTGTGGAGTTAACACTGACTATGGATGACCAGCAAAAGGCACTGTTGATGTATTCACGGTGTCCTGGAGCATAAGGGAGTTTAATGGTAGGAATGCAGGTTGTTGCACAGAGTTTCCCTCAGTGATAGACTAAAGCCTGATTTTTAGTTCATTTGCTAGCATAGACTTAGCTTGGGAGGATTCAGCTGTGTGTTTTCAGCCTTGACAAATTTCTTGATCCCTAGATCCTAGTACTTTACCCAAATATTCAGATTTGCATTTTTATACTTTCTCACATGACATTCAGAAACTTTTGATCAAAGCTAGAATCTGTAGCTTTCTACAAATCATTTTCTGAGTACAAGTTTACCAGGTTGTCTATATCTGCTGCTTTACAATATAAAAATGGTTATTTGAATAATTCACCACCTGAATTTCAATTATTGAAAAAGTCTTATTACTCCATTGTGTTATTTCGTATATTTCCTTCTCTTTGCCAGTTTGCTTTGGCAATTGTGAGCATGCACAATGGCTATTGTGTTCCCATGGTGAGACATCAAATGTGCAGGCTCTTGCAATTTTGTCACTGATTAAATAATACATAATTCCAGCAGGAAACTCATAGGATGTCTCTCATTATCATTGCTTCCATTTAGTTTCCTTACTCTTGTAAAGCTCTCCCTGTCTTCCTACCATGCCTTGAGTAACAAATTTCTTTTTTTCTTTGTCATCTGGTTTACCAGCCTTTCTCTGATTTGAATTCTTTTTAATTAAGCCATGGAAAGTTAAATAATTGTAATAGAAAAGAGCTATAAATTTTAAAATGTAATACATTTTGTTCTTTATTCATTAAAGAGGTGAAAAATGTGTCTTCAGATCTTCCTATGTGAAAAATATCATATAAATATCTTGAAAAATATCTCTTTGCAGGTATCTTGCAACCTCAGTAAATACTATCGTCATTGATTTGGGAAATTTTACAGAACTTCTACACTGTGAGTTTTACGATTTATAGCGAGGATTTTCTAGGTATTGAGAATGGGCTTCACCTCACCTAACTTTAGGCATCTGAAAGTCATCTAGGTTTCTTAAACAGTCAATAGAAATACAAATATGTATACCAAACAGGAGGTGAGATTCATCTTACCGTGTGTCCTTAAAGGGAGTATCTACATGTGAAACAGATTAGTCAGAATTCTTTTCAGTACAGCCGATAGAGAGTTGATAATTTTATTTTGAAGGGCTCTTCACACTCCAGTGCCTAATAGTCTTCTCAATTATTTCAATCCTTGTGTTGAATCCTGGCAGAAAAAAGTTTTCTCAGGGTGACCTTTGCCAAAAGAATCAATGTGAGGTGGAACAAATCAACTAATTTTCTGTCAATTTAATATCAAGGGACTCTAAAGATTAAACATATTAACTTAGGTGAAATCATACACTTTGTACATGGCATGAAGTGCAGAGTATTGACTGCAGAAATAAACAAAAAATCCTGCAAATGAATGTGCAATGCATTCAGAAGAACTTAAATAAAGACACTGAAAAAAATTTGCTTTATACATAAGATGAATCCAATATAAATATATGTAGAGAATGCTTGAATTTTTTTATTCGCATTTAAAATATGAAAGAGGATGAGAATTATTATATAAATAATTAATGACAGTCTGAGAATTTCTTTAGGGACAGGTACCCTGTGGATACATGTTTAGCCACCTATTAGCTTCCTATTAGCAATTTTTGCATTTTTAATAGCCTTTACAATTTAAAATTTAATGCTTTTTGGATTTTTTTTTTGCTAATATTTGCATAAGCTCTTTTTTTGAACATTGGCAAAAATATCCTGAAATGGTCCAATTGCCTGCTCCGATCATTTGTAAAACATTAGAAAGCAGTTTTGTCATTGTGTATAGAAGACAAAACCAGAGAATTAAATAGTCAATATTCCCATTATGCTTACACTATTTTTCCCACCACTGATCAAAGACCATTTTGGATTGTTTCCAGCATCCCAGAAAAATTCTCATACTTTATTGAGACAGAGTTTCTTGTCCAGACTTTTGAGAGCAACATACTGACCTGTTTATTTCCACCATCTTGCTGAAAGAGCAGTTCCCACACATATTAGAATCTAGACTTGAAAAAATTTCATCTTTTCATCTAGTCTGCTTCTCTTTCCTGGTGCATTCATTTGTAATGCTCTGGCACTGATTGTTGTAGATTTTGGTTTCCACTAATCTTTAGATGAGTCAAAGTATTTAGGAAAAAATTGCCACATTCACAAAGCAATGTAAAGAATTCTGCTGAAAATAAATGGTTAGTCCCAATTATCTAGAAGCACAGGGCTACAGTAATTACTTAATGGCATCTGAAAAAGGTGAGAATTTTAATTTCAGTGAGTTTTTCCCTAGCATTCTAGATGATAATGTCCTGTGCAAACCAGAGATTCTGGATTAACATTTTCCTCATAGGGTTCCCTCCAAATCAAATTGTATTTAGAGCTATGGAAACAAAAATGCCCAGCTAATAATTTGTACCTATATGTCAAGGTTGAAATATTCACTTTTAAGTAATCGAAAAACAAGTTCCCTTAGTCATTGCTTAGTGTCTCTACATTCTGTAGCATAAGTTCTCCATATTCCAAAAGAAAAGAGAAGAAATGGAAAGATCCAGAGAAGTTATGTAGATAAAATCTTAGTCACTAAACTGAGGTTATAGTGAATCTTCCAGCGTTCTGTCAAATGAAGGTAAAGAATTGCAGTAATGCAGTGCAGCCCAGAATCTGTTCTCTTCAGTTATCAGCCTTTTAATTTTTAATAGATCCTAAATTCTACCCAATTTTATGGTTCATGCTTTACATAGACATTCCATATGCTATAATTTGCATATTTATAATAATGCCTATTTTCTTATTTTGCAACTGGAAATTATTGACAAAGTACCATATATGTTCAACATATTTTTCATAGCAAATTACTTTGAATTATACAGTAGTTCATACATTTTAGTAATTTTTAAGTAGTAATCCAGAAGGCCTGCTACGAATATTGATATACTGCTGGTTATTTAAATGCTTCCTGTGATAACCACTGTAGTTAAACTAAGTGCAACAAAAGGTATTTGTTTTCAGCTTTTCTGATGGTAGTTATGGTTGGCTGAGGCACTGGAATGTGATTTTGAAAAAATATACATGACATACTTGCACTATTACCTTTTAATTAAAGCCAGCTTGCAATTCCATTTATTGCTCATATAATTTCTATTAGATTCAAAGTATAAGTCTGTAATTTAATTAAGTGTATATTTATTACATACCTCTTACAAACAAAGCCTCTATTTGACATTTTTATGGGTCTGAGGAATCAACATGAATTTATTTTGCTGTATTTGTCATGATTATGCTTCCAATGTTAACCTTCAGAAATTCAGCAAATTAGCGAGCCTGTTGTTTCTTCAGTTAAAAAGCTCTGTTTGATCAAACTGGTTTTACTAACATCACTTAAGAATTTTCTAAGTTGATCAAATCAACCCCTGTTAAGCTATTCAGTTGGTAATTCTGGGGTGGGTTTCTCACCAGGTTGTTGGCTATATTCCACTTCTCATAAGACTCTAGTAAAACAAATGAGCTTAGGTAAATTTCTATAATAAATTTCTTATTTTATGAGCCATCAAAATCTCTAGAAACATGAACATTGAATGGTATAATTAATAAATTATTTCGACTATGTTTATGTAAGACTGAGATTTGTAAAAATATCAACTCTGATAATAGTAAATCTATTTTCATGGTTATACCTCCAATTTACCAATATGAGTTGGTAATTTACCAATATGAATCTAGATAGAAACCATGTATATTTGTGGTAGCTGATATTTTGTAAAGGAAAGTCTTGGTTTAATGAGAATTTTTCCACTTATTTTAATGAATCCAGAGTTTGATAATAGGAAAAACTAAATATAGAGAGATTTCTTGAAAAAAGCCTTTAATTAAAAATGCATGGCATTGGTGTGTGCTAAACTTGCCATGGCTGTGTTGCTGCAAAAGGTGATCTGTCATTGACATAAATATTTTTTGTTGCCATATTATATTCATTAAAAAATTGTATAAAAGCAGCCCAAAGTAGACTAAGTCATTCACATGAAGAGGTAAGTTGAATTGTTTTTTCCAAATATTTTATTGTCATCAGATCCAGGAAGAATACCTCTTGCCTCTGAGAATGAAAACATATGTAAATGAAAAAAGAAAGTCTCTGCTTTGAGACCCAAAATCACAGAATTGTCCGCAGGGAGCAGTGCTGGGGATAGGTGGGTGAGTGGAAAGTGTACTCGCCCACACAGCTGATTTAATATTTAGTAACTTACATAAAGTAAGTGTGGATGTATATGATTGTCTATTTTTTATTAATTTTTTTTTCAAAGATCAATTTGTTTTTAAAGACATTCTAGTCAGTTGAAAAGCCCTCCTGTGTACCTGTGAAACTAGAATTCTCCATGAAGCTTAATATGTAAGGGTGATCCTTTGTACTGGACTATTTAGACTATTTTATTTTTACCTGCATAAATTAATTTCCTTATTTTGGAAATATCTTTGCTCTCTAAAATAATAGTTTTCAATATCTATTTTCAGAAGATGTGTTTTGTAAAAATTGAGATCACAATCCATCACAGAAAAATGGAGAAAACCCATGAAAACAATCAATGCCATAAATTTAATTTGTATTTCTGAATTTTCAATATCTAATTCTGACTTTAAAATCACTGTGTAAGGCTCTTTCTTCACAATTTTATTATTTATCCATTTTTGTACTTCAAAATTATATATAGGAAATAATCACTGTCACTACTTCACAGTTTGCGAATTAATGTAGAAGTTGAGACAAAGAAAAAAGAAAAAAATAAAAACAAAAAAGAAACAAAGGAAAGAACTCTTAAAAATTATAAAATTCTTTCATATATGATATTTAAGTGCCAGGACTGTCACTAGAAATAATAATGCTAATTTGAACATATATATGAAACAAAAACAGTTAAGCTGCTTAGACTGTGGTTTCACAGAACCAGTATTTTGACTGCCCTGAATGCAATCCTCAGAAATACCAATTTGTGCAATTCTCTGAATTCCTCCTCTCTACAAAGACTCATAACCAGTGCTTTGGGACCATGTTGTTCTAAAACATGTATTTAGAAATGGGCAAGTGAAACATTGTTTTCTTTTATATATGACTAGGAAGAAGAAGAAGAAAAAAAAGCAAACCTTAAACCCGTTTTATTTTGCACAAAATCAATATATTTACTACCAATTTTTTTCCACATTCCTCAGCAACATAGAACTTTTTGGGCCAGGGAGTATTTTGTTTGTTTTTATAAACTATGAATGCAGCTCTAGTAGGACTATTTTAATTATAGACAAATATGATTAAATAAACAAATGAAAAACCACAAACCAAATTAAGCACTGTTTCTAATTGATCAAAAAGGAATGGGAGATTCCACACTCATTTAACCCCATCTGGACATCTCAGATAAATCTCAGTCAGTGCCAATACAATATAAAGCAGTAACTGAATGGCATCACTAAATTTAGGTGTCTTAACCATAAGACAATATTGTTCTTAAAATTAACAGATGTAATCAGAACTGGCTTTCACAAATATTGTTTCAAAGTCCTGGGAGCAGGAATGCTTAGTTCTAGACCTGGACTTCTCTGAAAAATACAGACCAATCAAAAGCTTTCAGTCTTATATAAATTTCAAAATACTGCTCTATCATCATATATTTAAAATTAAGCAAGAAGGCTTCTACAACAAATATTTCATCATTTAGTTCTGCTACATCACGTTTGAATCAAATAGTTTTTAATGTATCTTCTATGATACATGATGTGCCTAAAGATATCAAATCTACTTTCCTGTTTGTGGTAAGGTTATTCATGCTAGATGATAAAGCAAGAAACATAAATTCATTACTATAGTGTACTAATTCAGAATATTTATTTTTTTTATAATATCCCCGAGTACAGCTGAGAGTAAAGATGTTCCTCTGGGTAGCTTTGCAGCAGTTATAGCACGGGGTGCAGACCAAGAGGAGATGAGGCATCTTCAGCTACCTTTAAGCCATCCAAATTTCAGGCTAGGAAAAATCATGAAGTGGTTTTAATTGAGCTGTATTTTTGAATAGACTCAGCAGTATTTTGTAATACCTATAACACAATACAAATTCCCTACCCTGACTGTTTTTCTTCTGCATAAGTCTGTGTTATTATTTCTACCTTAAAATTGTTTACTGCTAATGCATAGTATTAATATTATCATAGAATAATAGAATGACCATAAAGGTCATTTAGTTCCAACCTCTCTGCCATGGACAGAGGCATCTTCCACTAGACCAGGGTAAGCTCAAAGCCACATCCAACCCAGCCTTGAGTGCTTCCAGGGATGGATCATTGACAGCTTCTCTGAGCAACCTGTTCCTGTGTCTCACAACCCTCGTAGAAAAGAATTTGGTACTAATATCCAACCTAAACCTAACTCTTCTAATTTTAAAGCCAGTGCCCCTTGTCCTATCACTATGTGTCTTTCTGTGAAGTCCCTCTGCAGCTTTCTTGTAGGCTCCCTTCAGATACTGGAAGGCTGCCATAAAATCTCCCTAGAGCCTGCTCTTTTCCAGTCTGAGAAGAAGCCTGAAGAACTGGGTCTTTATTACAGAGACTGTGCGCTACTGACAGCTCAAAATGTTATTTCTATTAGAATTGTTGTCTGATGATCAACCACAGGACACTGTTTCTTGTTCTTTATTGTGGTACAGGTAATAAATAGTCAATTGTTTTAATAGAGGCACACTTGAAATAAAAAGAACTAAATTTCAAAGCAAAATTACTTTGAGAAAGAATCCCAAACATGTGACTCTATCTGACTTCTTATATTTTTTATAAACTACGATCCTTGCTGATCTATGAACCAAAGCCAAGTGATTTATACTACTAAATATAGAAGTTTGGTTATAGTTGCTTGCTGGAATATGTTATTGTGATTACAAAATAATACTCAACATTAAGCACTACAGAATTATATCATGAAGTAATGAAGTGCTTCGTTTTAAAGTAAAATTCATTTTAGGAAATGAGTTGGGGGGATAGCACAGCAAGAGCTCAGAAATTTCATGCTATCTTCCTTCTGTAGTTCAGAAACAAGGGAAATATTTCAAGAGTGTCCTCCTGTAAATATAGTTTACAGATTCTTCTGCCCAACAGTTAACAATCAGCGTCAGAAATATGTGCAAATAAACTACCGGCTACTAGAAGTTTGTTGTCCATGAGAACATGGACATCACTGATCAGAATCATAGCAGTGATGTTGCTGCCGTGCCTGTTAGAATAGACAGAAAATAATGAAGAAGAAAAAATACTTTTTTCAAGTAGTGTTTTTCAGTGTTGGTGCAAAGGCTAGTTTCCTCCCCTCAGGAGACAGTGAAAACTGTCAAAAAATGGAATGCTTCAGAATTACAAATGATCTGAATCCTAAATAATTTTTTCAAATAAAATTTAAAGTGTAAGTCATAGCTATAAAACAGAGCCATTTAAAGATGAATGTACTAGACATACTGAAAACATTGTCAGAAATAAGCATTGTGTCTTGGGTCTGTTTAAAAGTCTAGTTTTCCTGCTAAAGAGCTTGTACACAGCTGATATATTTAAATAACATTCTTGTTTCAGATTAATTCATTAATTCATTTGCACCTTTGTGCTTTCTTAAATATGATTTCACAGAGACTGATGGGCTCTGTTGCAAAAATGTGTTTTGCTAGAAAATTACATGCTGTACAAAAATATGATTTTTTATAAAGGGATGGTGTTCAAATATACTGCTAAAGAATTGGAAAATCCACAATACTTCATTGCAATATATCCCTTCATTATACCTTCTTTCTCCTGAAGGTCTGGGAGGATTACTTGGCATAAGACCGTGTTGTTTCAAGGAAAAGATTTTTTTAGGATTAGAGTGGGTCTGTCCAAATTTCTTTTGAAAAATGGCACTTTTATTTGTTAGGTCACTGTCTTTTTGTGGTATCATTTCCCAGTGTTTGTGACATGATATTACAAGTGACAAATTCTGACCAGCAATGGCAGGTGAAAATCTGGTGAGACAAATAGGTGAAAATCTGGTGGTCAAGATAGAAACACAGAACATGCTGAGTTGCAAGGGACTCACAAGGATCATCAAATCCAACTCCTAGCCCTGCGCAGGACACCCCAATAATCACACCATGTGCCTGAGAGTGTTGTCCAAACATTTCTTGCACTCAGACTGTTTTGGTGCTGTGACTGCTTCCCTGGGGAGCCTGTTCCAGTGCCCAATCACCCTCTGGGTGATAAATTTTTTCCTAATATGTAACATAAACCTCCTCTGACTCAGCCTCATACCGTCTCCTTTCATACTGTCACTGATCACAACAGTGAAGACATCAGTGCCCACTCCTCCACTTCCCCTCATGAGGATGTTGGAAGAGACCAAAGGACTTCAGACACTTCTTATACGGCTTCTCCTCAAGGCCCTTCACCATGTTCACTGCCATCCTTAGGACACTCTCTAAGAGATTTATATCTTTCTTACATTGTGGCACCCAAAACTCCACACAACATTCAAGGTGAGGCTGCCCCAGTGCAGAGCAGAGCAGGACAATCCCCTCCCATGCCCGGCTGGTGATGCTGTGCCTGATGCCCCTCCGGACATGGTTGCCCCTCCTGGCTGCCAGGGCACTGCTGACTCAGATTCAACTGGCCATCAGCCAGGACCCCCAGGCCTCCCATTCTGCAGCACTGTTCTCCAACCCCTAGTCTACACACACTACCAGTGTTGTCCTGTCCCACGTGCAGAATCTGGCACTTTTCCTTGTTGAACTTTATACAATTGGTGATTGTTCATCTCTCTAATTTCTTGAGGTCTCTGAAGGGCCTGTCTGCCCTTGAGGGAGCTGACAGCTCCTCCCAATTTAGTGTTGTTGGCATACTTGATTAGTATCCCTTCCAGTCCTGTGTTCAAATTGTTAATAAAGATGTTGAAGAGATCTGGGCTGAGAATTATACTGGCTAGTCACTGAAATTAGCACTCCATACACAGGCTTATTCTTGTTCCTTAGTGCAGAAATCATAATAAATGTCATTTAATTGGTTTCTTTTATACCCATGCAGAGATCTTTGATTATGTTCGTGCTTTTTATCTCCACAGCAGCTGATTTGACATTTACACTACAGCAAAAGCATACTTTTCCTGCTGTTAATAGACTTAACAATTTTGCAATCTGTGAATCAGTGACCTTTGCAACTAAATTCTGACCTTCAGAATTTCTCATAAAAATAGTAAAATGTCCTCAGAAGAACAGAATACTTTGCTGGGTACTCGCTAAGCCTACAGAATATATGATAATTCTGTTAGTATCACAATAATTTAAGCACAGACCATAGACTCTAACATGCAAAAATTAAAATGAGACATTTTACACAGCAATATATCTGAGAAACAAAAAGACTAGGATGTTCTAAACTGCTTCCAGCAGTATGAATATCCTTATAGGAATATAGATGATAAAATATGTGATTTTGAAAAACTATATCCATGATAGGATCAATTGGATCTCAACTTGTAGATAAAAGAACAAGGAGCTCAAAGTCAAAGTGGAGATAGGGAGACATACCCAGATAATGAGATATAACCAAGCATTTTAAAGATAATTAAGGATTCTGGTGGACTGGGCATTGAGGCTAAATATATCATGCTCATTCAGTCTGGAAGACTGAATTGAGAAGGATTGTTAAGCCATATCTGTTGCTGTATCAGTTAAAAGAGATCCACCAATATTTCTTTGTACTGTTGAAGGGTGAACATTTTCACTCTCTATTGTAAAATTTTTAATAAGACATGAAATAATCCTAGTAATGAAATGAAATTATGTCATAATAGCATCTTGGAATGGGAAAGTAGATTCAAAATAAATTTTTCCTTGTATTTGCTTTTCCTTTTTTTTTTTTTTCCCTCCTTTTTTCCTCCTTCCTAACAAGTGAATCATAATTTCAACATTTCTGGCTTATTTTCAACAGATAACCCAGCATGCTATTTTTGTTACAGGCTCTTGCTCCTTACAGGCTTCACTATATTTTTGTAATGTACTCCACAGTCATTACAGATTTTTTATTTCTTTTCCAAGGGACGTCTTTTAAAGGACTATTTAACCCCTATAAGTCATACTTTTCTCTGCTTTCTCAGAGCTCTTTCACAGTTGGTTTTGGTGGTTTGGTTTTGGGTTTGGTTTTGTTATTTTTTGGTGTGTGGGGGTTTTTTTGTTTGGTTGGTTTTTTGGTCTGTTTTTTAAATTACAACATTCCGAATGGCATCATACCCACTAAAATCAGAAGTAAAAAATAAATCTTATCTTAAAGAGACACTTAAGACTATTGAACCCTTAGTCTTGGCAGCTGTAGGTTCCCAAATCCTTTAATTTCAAGGTTGCCTTCCTGAATTATCAGTTTAATTAGAAAACATTGTATTTATATAATAGACCTTGTTCAATTGCTTCTTCAAATTCATTTTCTTTTCTATAATCGAACTTAAAGAAATCCAGTTTAATTCAAACATTAAAAGTATAGATTTGACATCCTATGTGACTCTTTAATCTCTCTGAACTGTATTTCAGTGTGTGAGTTTCTCAGTTGCTTCAAATAAGGACAGATCCTTTTCAATTTACACAGTATATTATCTAAAGATCTGCTGCCTGCTTCTTTCACTTGCTTTAATGGGAAGTTAAGGGAAATGCATTCAGAATGTTATCCTTTATAGTCTACATTTACTTACCAGAGTGTTTATATCTACTAGAACCAATTTCAGCTTCAAAGTCCTTATCAGAGAAAATCTACTTACTAAAATGGACTAAAGAATGCATAAACTTTAAAATCTAAAAAATACATTGGAGTAATATGCTTCCAGAGAATGCCATGTATCTGTGAAAAGTAGGAAGAATGTATATTTTCAAAGGAACTTCAAAATCACCATTTTTCATCTGGCTTTTCATTTGAAACCTCTGGCACTTATCAGGTTTTCTGTTGAGCTAGTTCAGATCACCAAACTGATAGAAAAGTAGAGTAAAAAAAAAAGTAAATAGAAAACATATGGGGAACAGGATACCATTTCAACCACGTGCAATAAAGTGCTAGGTCAGCCTTCTGTGCTGTAGAAGTATATCTGTCATGTATGAAAGTCAACTCACAGCACTACCTAATTGTAAATTTTCTTATTGTTACTGAATACCTGAATGGCCAAGATAGTTTAAAACTAAACAATGCCCAGCCGTCTGTGAGACTCCCCAAACCATTGCATGAGTGAATTAGAGTGAATTAAGTAAGGAACTTGTTATGCAAAATCTGAACAAGACATCAAGGATGGATGTGGATTACTGCTATTTGGAGTTATCTATCTCTTATTCTGTGTTGTAGGTATGGGAAAAAAGCATGTAGCAATAAGAATTTTGCAGCTGTTATTATGTTTGGGGCTAGTAAGGATTTAGTGTAGTATACAAAACTGTGGTGAGTTCTAGTACTGACTTTATTATCTTTTTATTTTGAATTAAGTGCTTCAAATTTCAGTTTATCCTTCAGTAAAATGAGAAGAATAGTATCATCCTTCCTGCCAAAAGGATATTTAATTAGTGCCCGTGATTTAAGAATGGAAATTATGAGGATCAAAAGGGAGTATTGGCCTGCCACAAGGTAACTGCAGTTCCTTCCCCAGCTTCGTTGGGGTTGTAGAATTTTAATTAGCAGATCCAAAAATTTTTCTTAGCATAGTCTGATGACATATCTCAATAGAGCAGGATGTGTGACTTAGTGAATCATGTAATCATTTGTGTTGGAAAAGACCTTTAAGAACATTGAGTCCAAACAATTATTAAATCCAGATATAAATAAATTTTAACCAGTAAGAGAAACACAACTTTCATAGAAAACTATTACTCAAACTTTGACTCAGTTTGCAGTACTCTGTACATATGCAAATGTGACAGCTGAGTGGAGACCTCACTGCAGTCTACAACTTCCTCACAAGGGAAGAAGAGGGGCAGGAACTGATTTCTTCTCAGTGGTGACAGTGATAGGACCTGAGGGAATGGCCTGAAGTTGTGTCGGGGTAAGTTTAGGTTGGATATAAGAAAAAGGTTCTTCACCCAGAGGGTAGTTTGTATTGCAACAGGCTTCCTAGGGATGTGGTCAACAGTATCAAGGCCAAAAAAGCTCAGGAAGAGTTTGAGCAATACAATCGGGCACCTGGTGTAACTCGGGGATGGTCCTGTGCAGGGCCAGGAGCTGGACCAGAAGATTCTTGTGGGACCCCGGTCCTGAAGCCACAAGCTTGACTGGGAGTAATGTTTTTAAAAATATACAAAAGTTCACCCATTGAACTATTGCAGAGCTTTCAGTTCTTTTAATACCTCAAGACAGCATAAAGAGGGAAGTCTGCACATGTTTCTCAGGAAGTATTTTTCATTTTGAGGAGAAAACAAGAGATCTTTGCTAAAGTTTAAAAGGAGTAATATACAACCAAAACAAAGCATTCCACCAAAGCACCAACTTAGCACATGCTGACCCATACACAATTTAGTAAAGAGTAAAGAAATAAAGAATTAAGAGAAGATAGAGGGGTAAAGAAAGAGAAAAGATATTAAGACAAGAATAAGCAAAAAATAACTATCACCAAAGAGTCCTGTGGAAGTCCAGGTTCACATGGTGGAGGTAGGTCCCAGGAGGGAGAGGGAGGTGGAGAGCGTGTACTGCTGTGTTTAGGATCTCTGATCCCTGTGGCTACCTGTCCCAGGTGGCACTTCTGGCTCACTGACCATGCAGTGCCTCCATGCTGGAACGGGGGGTGGTGTAGACAACCAGAGGCTGAGTTCGGGGTTCCCCGGGATGTGGTGTGTGCAGGTTGCTCTTCTGACTGACAAGTGTTACTGCAGACTCTGCCATGTGGGTTCCATGAGTCCTACCTTGTGGGACATGGCCTGGACTTTCCCGCCTTGGACACAGACTTGAGTTGGTTACAACCCAGTAATTAAGTAATCCTCTGTGAGATTGTAGTCTCGTGCATCACAGGTCATTGAAATAATTTGTTTTCTATTTTAAGAACAGTATCAGTAGAAAAATTTAATCCTCTCCTATAACACAGATTTATTTTGAATTTTCAGGGTAATTTGCATTAATGGTGATATTGCATGTGCAATAAATATTACCTGCTTGATATTCTAGCTGTATTAATAATCACCTGTGTATTACTATGACGAGAGTTGAATCTACTGTTCAGGTCCATTCTGGCCTCCAATTGGGAGACATGGAGACACACAATCTATAATGCTGCGGTCTCCTTTGAAACTGCATGCAAAATCAGTCTGGAGGAGAAAAGACAATGCAGAAAGAACCGTGCCTTGACAGTACCACCTATGGAGACTTTCTGCTGTGCCTTTTGCAACCGGACTTGCCTATCTCGCATTGGCCTTATCAGCCATCAGCACGCTTGCAGCAGGCGTGGGTAAAACCTCCCAAATCTTCGTTTGCGAAGTCTAGCCATGATGATGATTATTGTGCTGTACAGGAAAAACACTTTTGCCTCAACCAAGGCAAGGTATGTTTGTATTTAACTTTATTTTTGAAGTTAGTCTTCAACTCTGAAAACACCTTGAAGAAGTTTTATCAAACAGGAAAGATAGACAGATGGCAGAATACAGAATCTGCCATTCAAGATAGAGAGTAAAATAAAATCCAGGAAATTATCCATGGATGCTGTGTAAGTACAAAAGCACCATTAATTAAGCTTGAAAATAGTGCAATGTGAAAACTGTTAGATGAATAAAAAACTATGCTAAACAAGAGACTAAAGTGCCAAGTAGGCTACAAGGAATTATTGTAATTAACATAATTTCTAGCATGAGAAAAATACTATTTTTACTGTCGATTGTTTTAGAGTACACAATGGTTTGGAAAAAGTGCTTTTGTTTTTCTATCTATAATGCCTGTCTATCATTACAAGAGATATTGTAAACAGATTTTTGAAAACAATGTTATTTTAAAGGTTAATTATATTCATAAATACTTCTCATGAACTAATTTATTCTACTGTTAATCCTGAAGACTCTGAAAGGAAAATGTCCCCGTTGAACTTTTTTGTCACTAATACAGGTATGCAGTCTTACCTTCATTCTAATGTATTTTTATTTTCCTGATTCACGGTCCAGGTATTCTTATGTCCATTACCAGGATGATTTCCATATCAATTGATGAGACTTTCTGCCCATGATTGGTGAAATTAAACATTATAACAATTATGTGAAGTCAATTTGAAGTTCTAATGAAAGACATCAGCCATAGCAAACCTACTCAGTTCTTTGGAAAGGAAAATAATAGGCCTGCATTCTACAATTTCCTCAATTTTTGTCATCATCAGAAGAAAATAATACTGCTTTCTTCTTTTTATTCTATCACCTTACACGTACTTTATTCTAAACAGTTATAAACTTCTGAATTTATGTCTATGACTAGGTACTTTCTTAGTGTCTTACAGCATGTTTTTTTCCAGCACAATGTGCAGTTGTCCCCAATCCTATTCTTTCCCTCTGATTATTTCATATAACAGTGGTGGTTCAGTACAATTGTCTCAGAGAGAAATTTATCCTCAGGATTTTCTCAGAGTTTTTGCTTTCTTCCTTCCTGTTAGGTACACAACAAGACTTGCTGGGAAAGAAAATGGAGAATTTCAAAACTAAGTTTCTTCTTCCACAAAAAACAAAGCAGTTTTCTGCTTTTTGAAGGTTACTGGCTGACACTGTGTTTGAGTGGAAAGTAGGTAAAATTTAATCTATGCAAGATAAAGAGGGGAAAATGTGGCAAAATTTCACTGACTTCTCTTTCAGAGATTATCTATTTTTGATCAAGAGATAGGTAATTTGAACGTGCTTTACGGGTACTTAAAATGGACAGTCTGCAATCTATAAAAGTCTCACAGAACTGTTTCCCCTATCATACAGACCTCCTGGGAGACTTTTTCCTTGCTTCCAGGAATTGCCTGGACTAGAGTTTCAAGCTGGAGGCTTCTAAAACAGACTTCCTGGAAAAACTCTTTGCTGCTCTTAGATGCAGTGGTATTTAGCAAAGAATGGTAGTACCTGCTAGTAAAGTATTTATTTACATATCTGATGGGGTTTTTTTTTACAGAATCTGTTTATACTTGACCTTAGCGCCAGAACAGTGAACCCATCCTGTAAAATATGCATTACAACTTCAAAATCTTCTATGGATGAATAAGCATCTCTTTGTTTGCCTTGATCTGCTTAAAACATTTCAGATCTAGTTCTTGCTACAGTTATCTGCAACTTTGGCTCCTAGACAGTATTTTTGGAATGCAGACTTCAGAGTCTTATTCCAAGCTTCCATATGAGAAACAGCAGCTGCTGTATGGCATTTGCTTGTCCTGGAACAAAAAATCACAGCAAAATGATATCCGACTCTCACCTTAGTACTTCTGAGTGAGATCCAGTGTACTGATAGTGATCAGCCACTTCTGTGTGTTCTCATGACCCTTCAGACCTAACGGAATACCTAAGCTTGCAGTTTACAGATTTACATTCCTGGAGCACACTGAACATTCTCACTAAAATAGAGTTCTTCCACTGCTCTGATGAAATTGATGACTGACAAGGCAATAATGTGTTTCGAGTACTTTGAAAGAAAGGAAGTAAAGTTGAAGAATCAATTGAGTGGTTCTTCTTTGAGGGCTCTTTTGGCAGGAGAGTTAAAACTGTGTAAGGCTTTGAAGCTGTTTTCTTTTCCTAGGTAATCTACAAAAATTTGCAATGGAAAAATTGTCTTAAATAAGAATTGTAATAATACAGTAGATGTGATTTGTTCTCAAACATAAGACAGTCAGAAAGCTTATGTAACTAACCTCAAAAAATTAAGCAAAGTAAATGTTACTCTCTGCCAAATTCGGGAGCTGAATTACAGAGAAGATAAAGTTGTTAGGGTCAAGGTAAGAACTGATTCATGGATTGCCATTAAAATCAATTGCAAAATTCCCATCAGCTTTTGAAGTACAAAATCATATCTTCACTGTTTCACTCCTTAGCCTCATAGAAAACCTATGGGAAAGAAGATGGTGTCAATTTCCCTGAAATCAAATGAATTAGAGATGCATTTTATATTCCCTTGAGTCAGTGGGAGATGCTCATTTCCAGTAAGATTATTATAATTATTTTCTATGTGCAAAACACAAGATATTTTAAGAGTGAAGACTGTACACAATCGCAAAGTTGGGCATATACTCAAATAGTGTTGCTATCTTCTAATGGTGGCATGTTACTGCTGGTGTAGAGTATTGCCACGTCAGCATTTAAATTAGCTCTACTTTAGTCATGTTCAAATTTGGTAATGGTACAAATTTTTTTACTGAATATATTTTAGCAAACAAGAGAGACACTTAGCCCCTAAGTGCCATCATGAGTTCCACAGCAAGATGCAAGAAGTGATAATGTGCTTTGTACTCTGAAGAGAGATGAAACACTTGTTAGATCAACCCCATCCTGGTGCAGAAAGTGCACAGAGGAGTGTGAAACACCACCTTTACCCTCTTTGCACTCACTGACAAATTTGAGACAGAGCTTGTCTTAAGGTTTTTGCAAAAATACCATTTTTATGCAACTGTTATCCAGATATCTCAGGGAAAATTTATGGTAACAGAAAGCAAGCCCTTCCTGGAAAACCTTCTGAAATTGTTCAAAAGTTATTCCCTTTCACTGCTGCTAACATCTGCTGTCTTGCTGTCAGAAATGTGTAGGAACATGTTGAAATAATCATAAACAATATACTGATGTTGCAATGTTGAGTAAACATAGATATTTACATAGCTGCCATCAAAAAATATTTATTTTGGTGCAAATGAGTTTAATATAAAAAAAATAGCAACATGGTAGGAAAAAAAATTTCTTGTTTTTAAGTGAAATGAGTGCATATTTTCTAAGGTAGTTTGTAAAGTATTGGTAAAGGTATTTTGAAGGTATTGTAAAGGTATTTTGAAGTAGTAGTTATTCTACATGACTAGTACATAAGAAGTTCAAGTTTCTAACTTACTAAAGATGTATGATTAAAACCAAAATTTTCTGCACTGTGGAAAAATAACCCAGTAATAATTTTAACAAGTATCAAGTATTCCTACAAGACAACACCATTACTAAGAAAAGCTTTTTGTCATGTATTTAACTATAGGGAACTTGAGAAAGCAGAAAAGTGTAGTTGTTTTCTGTTCTTACAAGGCTTTCAGTGCAGCAAGTTGCACTACTTGTTTTTGCTGAATGATAGTCTAAAGAAAAACTGTCAAAATAACAATACTGTAATATAAGTTAGCGTAAATACTATGTAAGAGATTCAGTTCCAGCCAATTTTAACTAGCAAGTATGAGACACATGCTCTAGTTACATATTCTAATGCATAGATGGACCACATCACCACTAATAAAGGGAAACTTTAGGTATAGGAGCAAATTCACATGATCTTCAGGCAACGACAGTATTGGAGGCTGTCGTGGTTTGGGAATGGTACTTCCCAGTTCAGTGCCCCCACCAAGACTCTCCAAACCATGTACCGCTCTCTCTCTCTTGCTCCCCCACTTTCTCCTCTCCCTACCCGATAGGGGTGGCTGGAGTGGAGAACTGGAGACACAAAACGCAAAGATCATGTGTTGAGATAAGAATAATTTGCTGAAAACAGCAATGAGGTAAAAAAGTGAACAGTAACAGCAGCAATATTGATGATAGAGGATACAAGAAAAGGAATTATTCCCATGGGAAAAAAAAAAAAAAAAAAAAAAAAAATAATAGACAATACCACATGGCTCCCTGCACCACGTTATCTTGACCAGAAAGAACTCCTTGTCCCCTAAAAGAGTCCCTTTCACCTGCCCTGAGCAGTGATGTGGTATAGAATGGTCTCTGGGTCCTAGCCATGCCCCTCCCAGCTATTGCAAAAAAATTAAACCTGTTCTGGCCAGAACAAGGACAGAGGGTTAACTGCAGTCCCTTGACTTTACAAGAAACCCAGTCTGTTAATCTCAAATGTAAACATGTACAGTACCATTTTGAAATGAGTTGTATTTATTGCCCTCTTTTCTTCCCATATCAAGGAAGTGAGTTTTGAACTAATCTTCAAAATGGCATGGCTAAAGTCTTTAAAATGCCTCAAATCTTCTTTTTCTTCTAGAAACAACCGTCTTGAAGCCTCTTTAAAGCTGACTTTTTTCCCTTACAATACCGTATTTTAAAATAGCATCTTGTAATTGAAAGGGTATTCAGAATATCATTTACAAATTTAGACTAAAAGTAACACTTTTCCTAGTAATCTTTCTTTTCTACCGTGCAGTGCTAATGTGGGTAGTGAAGAAGCAAACAGACTGTAGTTCTTTCTGGCACATCTTGAACAAATGCCATGGCTTATGTTCTAATCATTCACTTCACCAAAGTAACTAATGATGAAAAAAAGGTTGTGAAGAAGGCATTAGTAGTAGTATCATATGGCAATGTGTGGGTGTGATTTATCAAGTAGAATTTGTATCACACAGAGGATATTTGGCAAACAGCAAATTAAGTTTGTTCCTCAGATCTCAGATTGATGATACATGGCAATAATTTAATAAAAGGATAACAAGAGTGATTTTTTTTTATTTGAGCCAGTGAACATGAAACTTAATTACAGCCCTACCACGGTCATCTGGCAACCATGGATAGACAGTGGCTGGATTTAGAGAAAAATAAAACATCATCACTGTTTAAAAAACCCTATGACCACAAACACTCTGCTAATGGAACATATCCTGTTCATTGGCTAAAATTAAGCAGATAACAGGACCTATGAAATATTTCATGTGCATCAAACATTTATTTTCTGAAGTGATGCTGACATAGAGTGAACCCACTAACTTAGATATTGCACAGGGTACAATTGTACCTTGCTACAATTTCCCGAGGAATCATTAGGTTTTGACAAAATAGGATTTTGCTCTGCATCTGTGAAAATGTGCCCACCTTTTCCACAACACTTTTACAACAACATGGTTCAGTCTAATCATCTAGGGTAAAGGGTGAATCATCAACAGTAGGGTCACTGTCCAGAGTACTTTGCTTGAAGGCATTTTGATCTATAAGGTATTTTGAAGACCTATTTCAGCCCTATTTGTCAAATACAGCCTTTAAGTGGAGCTAAAAATTTATCAGGCTGTGGATCATAGAAGGAGTACTTTCTGGGATCTGCACTTGGCCATACAATCCTTACTCTTTCCCTCAACTTCATCATCATCTCTCATCTGTTACACATGAGCTATGTCAAGGTCCACAGCATCATTTTCAAAGAATCTTGAGGCCTGATACAGTAAGAATGATGAATATAACATTCCTGGGATGAATTTCCCAGTTTGGATAAAATGTGCAATGTACACAAATGCAGTGAGAAGATGTTTTCCCTTCACCCCTCCAAAATTCAGTGGTACTAATGTGCTATAGAAACTATGTTTCAGGTTGAAATAAAAACTTCTTTTGAGAGTGCCTGAGAGACTTGTATGAAGCATAGGGATTTGACATCTGCATTTTTAAATCTCAGAGGGAAAATGAAATTTTAAGAAGTTTGTAGTTTTATTGGTTTTCATTTTAAATTCCATGCACTTTTCAAAAAGTGTCAAGCTTAAATGCCCATCAACATATTTCAGTCATCTTTAAGCTGTTATTGATATGAAATGTGTTTCAAATCAAAATAATTTGTAACCTTTCCTCAGATTTTATACTCCTAGAATTATTATTTCTCACATATATTAGATGTAAGAAAGAAATTCTTTACTGTAGGGGTGATGAGACACTGGTCCAATCTGTCCAGACAAGTTGAGGATGCTTCATCCCTGAAAGTGTTCGAGGCCACACTATACAAGCCTTTGAATAGCAGCAAATGAGACTCTTGGTGGTTGTTAGACACCAGATCAGTAACTATTGGGTCAGAACCACCTTGTAGAGGGGTGTGTGTGTATGTGTGTGTGTGTGCATGGGGAAAGGGATGGGTCAAACCTTACAGAGGTGGGGTGGCATTGTACTACTCATGGCAGCCCCTGGAGCCCACACAGGGGCAACCTTAGAGCAGCTACCAGTCACAAACAGCCTGGGAAAACTGTAACACCCCCCAGCTCCTGGATCCCCTGACCCAGCTGGGATTGGCAGGGACAGTGAGGACACGGCCCTTCACCCTGGCCTAGGACCCCAGAGTGACCAGGGGTTCAGGACAAAGAAGAAGATAAAACATCATCATTCAGGGTGTTATTTACTGTAGTTCAGCCTGGGCTTCACTAGTAGTTTGTGTTTTAACTAATGTAGATATACCACATATACTTTTTGTTCACTGAAAAATTAATGTTTACAAGGAATAAGCAATGAGGATGAAAATGCTTTGAAACCATCTTAGAAATGTAAAGCATTTCATTGTAAAAGGTCTGTGTTTAAAATACTTATTCCAGCTTAGCAAGGAACAAATAAATTCTTCCGTTTCAGAACTCTTTAAAATTGTATGAACCAAACACTGTTTTAGCTTAAAAATACATCACATAATTTTTTCCAATTCTTAGATGAAAATATTCATAGAAATCCAGGTGAGAAATAAAACTGAGGAATTTTAATTAAAGAAATTAAGTGGAAGTAATATGCAAATAAATTTAAATAAAAAGTCATATTTAAAATGTGGTATAAATATTAAACATCATTCTTCCATGATTCCATCAGATTTATATTTTTTTTCTTTTTTCTTTTTTTTTTTTTTTTTTTTTTTGCACAGGAAAATAGGTATTTAGGGTTTTAATCTTTTCCAAGGTGCTAATGATCTGCTATGCTGATCCTGGGTGTGTGCATGGGGATACATGGTGCATGAGTATGTATGGAACTAATGAATTATTTCAAAAGTCATTGTATTGTTTAGAAACTTGAGGATATTAAGATATTGCTGCTTTTTTTTTTTTTTCCTACAGAAAGTTTATTTCATCAAGGACTTCAGTTAAGATTCAAACTTAAATACGAGCTAGTCAGCTCAATATCCCCAAATCAATTTGCCTTGGTGGGAATTAGCAGAACCAGTCCTAAAGTGAATGGAATCACTCCTTTTCAGGTAATCGGCTGTCTTGGACTAATCTGGCATATTGATATATTTCATCATATAAATATGAAAAAAGTATTTTTTTCTAGAAATCCAAGACCCACTGAAATAAAAGAGAGTGGGATTTATCCAATTATATGGAGAAGTCTACATCTTTGTTACTTATTCTCAGCTTTTGCTTATAAGTAATGAAAGGAAACAGACAGTTGCAGTATGTGAATCATCTGAACTAAGATATCTACTTAAGATGAAAAATCACATCCTAAAAAGAACTGCTTCACTATATTGATTATAAGTAAATCTTAGTGTCAATACATCAAAGATAGACATGTAGAATGTCTGTGTTTGAAGTTAGATGGGAAGTTGAAGGCTTTTCAGTAATTGCTTTGGGTTTAGAATATGCTCTTTGCATCTCTGATCAGAAATTCCTTTGGATTCCATATAATCTGTGTTTTACTGTTGTTTTAATCATGGCTTGGATTAAAAAAGCAAACAAAAAATGAACCCATAAATATCTAACATCTTATTTTAGTAAAGGTCAGTTTAGATTACAGTACTCTGAATTTTAAAAAAGCATTTTTTCCTTTTCCCTTCTTTGAATACTGGCTGTATAATTTTAGTCTTTTAACTATAACTTTTTAAATTATCTCCTCTTTGGAAGAAATTATATAAGCGTGTGTGTGTGTGTGTATATATATGAAAATCTCTTTCACTGATATTATTGAGTACTTTATGTCATATGTGAAATGGTAGTGATCAAACAGATTGTACTGAAATACATCAAAAATAACCAATCAAATATTGCATTTGCTTTTGCTTTTAAAATGAAGATATATTTTATTAGTTATTCTACAAATTCATTCTGATCCAGAATGAATTTGATGAATTTGTAGAATGTATTATATATGAAATACACCACACATGTACAAATGCAACTCGTTTGTTGTCAACATATGATACATTCTTTCAATTGAGACCAGCCTTTTTTTTTGCAAATTAAATAAGTATATTTAAAATATATTAAAAATAATTTGCCTAATGATCTACAAATCCTTTAATAACACTCCTTAATCTGGTATTAGAAAATTACGTTTTAAATTTGAGACTGCTCATCCTGGAGAAGAGAAGGCTCAGAGAAACTCACCAATGTACGTAAATATCTGAAGGGAGGATATAAACAGGATGGAGCCAGGCGCTTTTCAGTGGTGTCCAGTGACAGGAGCACAGGCACAAACTGAAACTCAGGACGTTCCCTCTGAACATCAGGAAACCCTTCTATGCTGTGAGAGTGACTGAGCCGCTGCACAAGTTGCTCAGCGAAGTTGTGGTGTCTCCATCTTTGAAGACATTGAAAAAAAGTACAGACAAGACCCTGAACAACCAGCCCAAGGCGGCCATGCTTGATCAGGGCGGCTGGGCCAGATAGCCTCCAGAGCTCCTCTCTGACCTCAGCCATTCTGTGATATACAAATCACGTTGTTAAAGGAAGAAAAGATAACAAAAGCAAAATTCTCTACCATTCTAAGATATTTTGTGGTCTATTTAGAAATTATGAAATGTATTGTACATATTCCTAGATTTATAGTTGTTTTGGGAGTTTTGGTTGGTTGTTTTTTCTTTGTTGTTGTTGTTTTGGTTTGGTTTGGGTTATTTTAGTATTTATTAAATGTAATTATATTACAGATTTGTCATGGGGAAAAATGTGAGTGCATGGGTACCAAAAAGAAATAAGAAGTAGTAATAGTGAAGCTCCAAATAACATGTCACCTAAATATAATCATGAGACAAAGGTTAGGTTCACACAGTTTAGGGCAATCAGGGATTAAAGAGTCAGAAATTCAGCACAGGTCAGGATGGCAATCCTGTGCATAACATGGTAACATTTTTCTCTTTTTTATTTCTATTCATATTCTTCAGTAGTTCTATGAAAAGAGCATTTATTAATATCAGTAGGAGCCCTGTATACATGACAGCTGCACAATATACCATTAAGAACTCCAGAGCAGATTGGAGAAAGGAATTTTACCCTTTGTTAAGGACTACATTGAAACATTTCGTTTTCTTTAAGAGAGACTTTCAAGTGAAATTGTTCTACTCTGGTACTGATTTTCTTCATTGTCTAATTTTTATCAGTGCGTTCAATTTAGTCCTTTCTCTCTACAATTTCCTTTTTCTTCCATCCTTCTAATGATCAACTTTTTTCTGTTCTCTATCACACTTGAAACAGCAGACCAAGAAATAGTCAATTGCCCTTGTTCACATTAGAAAAAATAACTTGAAGCTCTTCTATTTCATTGATTCTCATAAATTTCCTGCTCTAATTTATTTTCTTAGTTAAATATATTATTTATTACTGCAATTATTTTCCATTTTTTCTCATTATGATAAAGCCTTAAATAAATATTACTATAAAAAACATATACTATCTATTCTAATGAAAAGTTTAAAAGCATTTGGTGAAGTAGAAAGCTTTTAAGATTACCTGTACACACTAACCTGTTCAAACTAGATATGAAACAACCTCTGCAACATTCTAGTCTATTTAAAGCTAATTTCATATTGTCAATTGAGGAAAAGACCAAAAAAATATCTCATTCCTTTTTCATCTTCTTGAGGGTTTGGTATATTTTTATTTGGCCCTAGAAAGTATCAGCAGCAGAGTTAGAAGAAGTTGACCTAGAAGAGCAAAGGAAAAAATTTAAAAGCTTTAAATGGGGAACTCAGGAAAAAGACCTCTAACCTCTACAATTACATTATATTCATCACTGTTAAGAAGAGTGCAAGAGAAATTCATGGATACTTAAGGAAATGTAAGTCTTAGAGAGAATGTGGATCTATATTTCAAAGATCTTATGTAAGAAATTAAAAAAAAATAGAATTGAAAGCAGGCTTGGGACTAGTGAGGGAACTTTGGAAGGTACTTAGAATCTCAGTAAACAGAGTTATAACAGTAATATGAGACCCAAAGCTGAGGGAAAGGCTACTAAGAGCCTGATTTAAATTTAGAGAAAGGAGTTTGTGTTTTCTAAGATATAGAATTATATCAAATCTTCATAATATACTCAGAAAAAGAAGAAGTAAACAGAAACAGAGCTGGAAGCTAAAACAAGCCTAAGCAGATACAACTAGCATGTCTCTAAGGAAAAAGGAATAAGGAGAATTCAGATGATACCGTGAGAAAATTATTCCTCAAAATACTAAAAAGATTGTAGAATAAAAGTGTCATAACAAAATAAGGAAGTTTATCCTTCCCAGACAACTTGTCAGTAGGCATTAGGGAAGAAATGATTGACCATGGTGAAGTGCTCAGAAGATACAGTTTAATTGAAGTACCTTAAATGTAAGGATATTTCTTACAAATATTTCTTTAAGTTGCTGCAAAGAACATTTTTGTATTCAAATGTGGCTTCTGAGTACAAAAAATGCATGACCTTTTCTCTACCTTTTTTGTCTTTCTGTGCCTTTGAAAACAGAAGTGAAATTTAAAGATTTTGGAGACAAAACCTTATAAAAATCTTACTAAAAAGCACCTTGGTTTTGTTGCTGCTCCTCAACAGTCAATAACTACTAATTTTATGAAATTTTAAAAAAGATATTTAAAATATTTAACCATATGAAGAATTTTGATTAGGTAAAATCCTCAGGACTTTATGTTGTCTAACAGTAATAAAACTGCTTAATATGAAATATACTTTCAATGCAACAATAAAACTAAACCTGAGGTCTGAAAAAAAAATTAAAAAAAGATTCCTTTTCATTTGGAAGGGTGGTGAATGAAAAAAGCTTTGTGTATGGACAGTTCTGGGTAGATGCATACTGTTATATATGCATTAGCAGCTGAAAATACTTGGAGTCACAAGCTTCAGTTGTTGCAGATGTCAGATGTTCATCCGGCTGGCACACCAAAGCAGCCAAACATTGGAAGCTATGTCCAGAATACAATATTTTTACACATCTAAGCCTAGGTTAACATTCCTTGCCTCTTAGTAAAGCCTGTCAGCCTGAATAAAATGACAGTGTCATTATTTTTCAGTATGTTCATAGCACTACTTCTGGCGATTGCAGAAGATGTTTTTGTCAATTACAATTTATGCCATTCATTCTTGCTTATAGACAACATCAATGAGCAGCAGACTGATGCAAAGCATCTGAACATGATAACATGCATTCATGTAACATTTGCCTTTTCATATCATGAACAATGCTCTAATAAGTCTTCAGAAGAATCTCACTACATTAGGTAATATCAATCCAAAGTAAAACTTAGCCAATTAAATCACAGAATAGTTGTCTGAGGTTAAGGAACAAATCAATGGCAGAGAAAATTAGAGTTCAGGAACTCTAAATTTGAATTAGCAGTCCCTCAGTAGCATTGGAGGTGGTATCTCTGTTCTCAGCAACACTGGAGGTAGTTTCATTGTTCTGTCAGAGTGACCTCATGAAATTGCTTCACTATGAGGTTTGTGAGACATTGGAACAGATTGCCCAGAGAAGTTGTGGATACCCCATTCGTGGGAGTGTTCCAGGACTGGTTGGATGGGTTTCTGAGCAACCTCGTGTAGTGGAAAGTTCCCTGCCTATGGCAGGAGGGTTGGAACTAGATGATCTTTAAGGTCCCTTCAAACTCAAACCATTCTATGATTCTGTGAACCATTTTGCAAAAGAGAAGGAAGTTTTACAAATAGTAAAAAACAGAAAGGTTCACTAGGTGGTATTACTTAATTTCCAAAGTTAAACACAAGGACAGAAGGCAATTTCTCAACAGAAAAGAATGGTTATTGAATAATAATGTTGCAAATACAAAGTACTAGCTCTGTTATAATGGCAGCTCTATTGGAGCAGTATATGAGGCATGGAATAAATGCTATGGAGTCTGAACAGGAGAATACTTAGTAGTTTCTAAAAACAAAGAAAGAAAAATCATATCCTTTTCCAGTGAGATGCCAAGATCCATGGCAACATGAACAATTCAGTCTCTATGTGATGTGTTTCTATATGGCATAGACAATAACATGGGCACATCTGCCACATAAGGATTCCTGAAAGCACAAATCTCTGCTTTCAGAGTTGCAGTACATACAGAGAAACATTGTATACAAAAAAATAACACAACACACTGTGGTAGATCTGATATGTATGGTATTGGTCAGGTCTTCTGTGCACACTCTATGTGGCCCATTCAAAGACCTTGGGTTTGATTGTAGGCATGGACTGTAAAGTAAAATAACCTGTCAATTTTACATGCACTTCTGCCCTCTAAACCATGCAGAAAAAGATTCTTGTGTGTTCACAAAATGCTCTTTTCTTCATGATTTTCCTGCTAGCAAAGATTTTGGCAACTGATTTCAATGAACATAACACATCTGTTATAAACCTATTATCTTCAGTATATAGTATCAGTAGCATCAGAGAATCACAGAATAGTTTGGGTTGCAAGAAACCTTTAAAAATCATCTAGTCCTATGTCCCTGCAATGAATAGGGACATCAGATTGCTCAGATCCCCACCCCACTTGACACTGAATGTTTACAGGGATGGGGCATTTGCCACCTCTCTGGAAAAGTTGTTTCAGTG
This sequence comes from Formicarius rufipectus, assembly GCA_013399695.1. Lineage (NCBI taxonomy): Eukaryota > Metazoa > Chordata > Aves > Passeriformes > Formicariidae > Formicarius > Formicarius rufipectus. The sequence continues at coordinate 79,412 of VXAU01004918.1, forward strand.
TTTTACCTTCGTTTAAAAGAACTTCTTCCTTATATCTGATCTGACTCTATCCTCTTTTAGTTTAAAACTATTATCCCTCTGCCTGATGCTATAGGACCTGCTAAAAAATTTGTCCCTATCTTTCTTACAAGCATCATTGAAAGTCTACAATGAGGTCTCTCTGAAGCCTATTCTTCAGGCTGAACAAGAACTCTCTCAGATTCTCCTCATAGGAGAGGTCTTCCAGGCCTCTGATCATTTCTGTAACACTCCTCTGGACACACTCCAACAGGTCCATACCTTTCCTGTACTGAAGATTCCAGGGCTGGATGTAATACTCAAGGTGGAGCCTCATAGGAGAAGAGACCTGCTTACCTCCTTTGATCTGCTGATCCCTTCTTTTTATGCATCCCAGGCATAACAATGATGTTGTTATGCCTTTTCTATGAACCTAGAGAAGTCTTTTGACTTCGGTATTGTTAAGGTTCATTGTTAGTATCTAGCTCTCTTTTCTTAAAAAAATTATTTACTTAATTAGTTAAAATTAAGTCAGTGAACCTGTATTTGAAATTCTCATTGAAAATTGCATTGAACTGTTAGTTATTAGATTTTTTTTGCACTAAAGAATAGCAGAAAATCTGAATGCATATGCTGACCATAGAAAAGTACCAAAAATCACAAATAGTAATTATAGTTATTTTCAACACATATAGCCTGTTAAATTACGTATCTTATATTTAAATGGTAAATAATTCTTAAGTTATTGTTAAGGTAAGCCAGAAGGTAGGTTTAAAAAGTAATTGACAGACAAATATCTGTACATCTAGAAACAATATATATTCAGGGTTTTTTTTGTTTTGTTTTGTTGTTTTTTTTTACATTTGCTACTAGTGGAGAATGTTCCCCTTCACATAGCTTCACTACATAAACCAAACTCAGTTCTACCTCAACTCACTGACCAACCAAATATGATGTAATTTGAATTTAAGAAAAACAAGTAGTTGATTCTGAATATGGCAAAAAAGAAAGAAATTTTTTCCCCCCTTTTATCAGTTCTAAAATGTATTCATTCATTATGCATACTATAAATATAAAAGTGGAACCCAGCAGTAATAAGGACAGAATTAAATTGCAGGGTGCCATGTGTGGTTCTGTTTATAGCTGCATTGATATTGATTATATGCAATTTTTATAGCAGACCTCTTTTAACTGGATAGGTGAAGATGGCAATTAAGTGTCTGCTGTTTTTCTTTATGTTGCTACAAGATATGCAGAATATTTAGGTTTTTATAGAATTATTTCCATTCTCTTACCCCTTTATCCTAGATTAAATGCTAAACATTTCTGATTCATTCTATAGCAGTTGAAAAATGAGAGCATGTGAGCTTTTGTGTACCCGTGTAGTTTATAAGATAGATAAAAATGTGGACATTCGAATGGTAATTTAAAAAAAAAAAATTGGGAATGCTTGAGAAAAGATTTTATAGCTTCCCCTAAAGGATGCAGAACCAGCAGCACAACGTCACTGATCAGAAAACTTAATACCTTAATCATGATGGAGACAGAGGCAGAACAGAATCACTTCTACTTACATATGCTCTATTTGAAGCTGAGCTTACGAGTTTACAGTGTCCATACAACTTGTGTCCTCATTGAAATTAGTCAGTACAAGTATTTTTCATTGTCCCTTCTGTTGATCAAGTCTTTTATTCTCAGCTCAGGTGTTGGTGCCATCTTAGAGACTTACAAGATCCCATGCATCATACTTTTTTGAGGTAGTGTAACTCGAAAAGTACTGACACAAAAAGAACATCCAGAGAGAAAGGTAACTAATTTTTTAACAGGTAAAGAAGATAGAAGCACTTCCTGTTTAGCTGGAAAGTATTGTGTGTGTGTTTTCATGTCTGTATGCACTCTTCAAAACTTTTGATGACAATTCTTTATTTCGTCACTACCTATATGACAAAAATATAAATTCAAAACTGTGTGCTGAAAAAAGTAACTATTCCAAGTAACCATTCCAAGTATATATGAGGGGCAAAAATCAGCTCAAGTCTGTGAAGTCCACTAGAAGAATTCTTTGTCTTTATAATTTATTTGAGAAAGAACTGAATATTGCAGCATATATGCCCTAGAACATTTTAAAGCATGTGAAAGCACATTTTGTTTCCTCATAGCACACATCTCTTTGAATAGTCTGCAGCTTTTATGAAGATTTTTGTGAATGTGTTAAGAAACAATTTTTTTTTTTTCAATGTCTAAGTCAGGATTGTGAGTGTAAGTATTCATATACATTGCTCATAGCTCAGTCTCTTTGAGTGTTTTACTCATTTGTCCCAGCTAATAAGCCAGAAAATTTTAGCGTTTTCTGAGCTCATAATCTCTTCTATTCCATAGGTTTATATAATTTATGCATAGATACTCTGTCGATACAGCTTTGAGCGTTTTGATTTTATTTTTTTTTCACGTTGCTGGCATTGAATCTCTAATCGCCTGGAAATATTGTCCTTTAAGGTGTAACTGCTGTTTCTTCTGATATATTTGTATATTTTGCCATTGACATCAAGGTTGTATATCTACCATGCATATAGACTCTGTGGAAAAAGTGGAAGACCTGAATGCTTTCTTTCCCTCAGCCTTTATCAGCAAGACCATCCAAAGCACTGTGAACCATAACAGATGTCCTCATGTATTGCGAATATTTTTGTCCTAGCAAATTTGTGCTAATGATGCATCCATTTTGAACTGTGTGTAATTTTCTGTTTTACAACACTACTATTAAAGCTTGTGCCAGGCCCTTATGATAACAAATGGGCAGTAAATAAGCAGAGGCAACAGGTTAGCTGACAGAGAAGTGAAAATACAAAGCAATATGGATGGCAGGAATTTGAAAAAATACATGAAAAAATACATTAAATAATACAAAACTCAAAAGAGGAAGGTAAAAATTCTAAACTAGTAACAAGACATGGACACATACACAAAGCAAAAGAATATTAAATAAATTAACAAGAAGTGAATTCATCAGAGACAAAACTAATTTTAGAATAAGTACAATCCCCAAAAAGCCTGTGTATAAATTTCACATATTATTTCTATGGAACAAAATTCAGGGCCATATTTTAAGACCACATTTAAAAGGTCAGAGGCAACATAAATAGCTATTGTCTCTTCCTCCAACTTCACCCTTACATCTTGTTTTATTAGTTCCTCCTTGGCACTTATAACCTTGTGGTGAACTGTGATGTAAGGCAAAATAAATGCTTTTGTCTCTGTATCTCCTATTATTGTGACCTTCCTTGAAGGGAATGACCATAGAAAGTAACTTTTTTCAGGACATATTGGGAGAATGAAGACTTCAAAAAAGCCGTTCACCATTTTTGCTGATTTAGAATATAAGGAACGTGCACAAAAACATTAAAATCAGTGTAACTGCTGTAGACAAGTCAGCTAAATCTGAACAAGAGCTTATAACTGTCTTTTAACTAGTCTTAGCATGTGGATCAAAGAATGTGTAGGCTTATGTAAAAATATGCCTACTACTCCACAAAATATCTACTTTGAGACTCCCTCTTTCAGGATCCTATTCCAACTCATTAAACTCTTTTTCTCATAGAATTACAGTTAACACTCCTTGCCCTGTGGAGTCTCTTTCTTACATAAAGTCTGTTACCAGCGTTGGCTTCTATTTCTGCTTACCTTTTGGAATGTTTTACCCCACCAGACAGTGTTTGGGTTTCCAGATCTGATGCACAAATATCTTGACAGGGAAGGACATGAAATGAGGTCCCATTCGTTCAAGTTACTGCTGTAGTGCAAGGCCACTCTAAATTTCACATCATATTTTTTATTAACATATCAGATCATGCTCAATTAACTGTGAAAAGAAGTAAAAGAGGAATTTATTTTTTCCTCAAAAGACACTCATTATTAGGTCAATTTGCTTCATTAAAATGTTGTTTGTGAAATGCAAAATAATACAAATGCTTGATTTAAGAATGATGCAGTGGATCCTTTTCTGCTTTTAGGCCAAAAAATCTTTTTAATGACAGCAAAAAATACCTCACATGTCTTACCCACATCTGTTAAAACAGATGTTGAAATTGAAATTCTCCTAAATTCTCAGCCTTTGGCCTTCTATCAAGAAGGTTTTGTGATTATTTTCGGGAAGAATACTAAATGTGTCCTTAACTTGCCCCTTGACTATGGGGCTATTCCTCACTCTTGGAAAATTTTCATAATCTGAATTTTATCTCACCAGTTGGATATGGCAGTCAAAATAAAATGGTTAAAGTGTTTTTTGGCAAAAATTAGGACATTATAAAAGTGTGTATTCAGATTGCTTTGGGTCCACTAACACAGATTCAAAAAATCATTTCAGTGGAAGAAAAACCTGAAAAGGCTTTGGAATGTCTGTATTTTTGAAAACATGAGCTTTTTGTCTGCTTGAAGATGGTCATGTCACAATGGTCACTTTGATTAGTGCATCATAGTGGCCTTGTTGCAACAGCAGTGAATATTTCTTTGGACATCCAAATACAACTCCAACATTTTCATAATGATTCTCTTTATGTTGAGATGAATTGGAGTTTGTTTTGTTATGCTTAACTTCATCCTGGCATCATGCAGTATCTCTGCAAAGTAGTGCTACTGTTGGAGCAGTGAAAATTTACATACTTTGCTATCTAAATGTTACTAAATGTTCTTTACACAAAGTAAGAACTGTTTCTGCCTTATGAGTGAGGTAAGCAATGAATGGTAAATCATAGAATTATTTAGGTAAGAAAACACGCATTTTTCTCCAAGACTTCTTTTAATCTGGTGAGAAAATAGGCATTTTGGCAAAAAGGGTTTTACAGAGATAACATACAACTTCCCAAATGTATTACAACAGATTACTGAGTCCAGGAGGCATTGCTATAGTGAGGAACCTTTGTTACACCCAGGAAACACAAAATCCATGCAGCTTAAGTGAGGTATCCACACCTTACAGAAAATAAATGTGTAAGTTACCTACAAGAGGAAGAAAAGAATAAAGGAAGAGAGATTAAGAGAAAAAGAATAAAGAGAGGAAAAGAGAGGAGAGAAAAGCATAATTACCTCTTAGAAGGTTAGATGTTGACAGAGTCACAAGAGCAGTGCAGGACAAAATGGAGTAATAGTGTTGCCTCTTTATCTGCTCTGGTCCCCATGGCCAAACTCCCCATGTGAGGCCTCTGACCCCCTGGCCACTCTGGGGTCCCAGGCCAGGGTTAGGGGCCATGTCCTCACTGTCCCTGACAATCTCAGCTGGGTCAGGGACTACAGAGGTGTGGTGTGTTATAGTTATTCCAGGCTGTTTGTGACTGGCAGCTGCTCCAGGGCTTGCCCATGTGGGCTCCAGGATCTGCCATGAGGCATATGATTGCACCCCACCTCCATGAGGTTTGACCCATCCCTTTGTCCTACACACATACACACACACACACACACACACACACACACACAAAAGGTGGTTTTGACCCAGTAATGTGTGCAACACCTCGTCCATATCATTGATGCAGACAATAAGCAGGGCTGGTGCTGATACTGAGCCCTGGGGAATACCACTCATGACCAGCCAGCTGGTGGATGTAACTCCATTTGCCATCACTCTCAGCCTGGCTGTACAGCCAGTCTTTCACCCATTGAATAGTAAACTTCACCAAGCTATCAGCAGCCAGGTTCCTCAGGAGAATGCTGTGAAAAATGGTGTTAAGGGCTTTACTAGTGTCCAGGTAAAAATCCACCAATCCAGATGACAGTCTCAGGATCATCACATCCTCTCAGAGCCTCTTCACTGCTGGCCCTGAACTTCCATGCCTGAACTAGCTTGTGTTGTGGTTCCCACAGTCTGGCAAACCATGAAATCTCTGTATCATGAAAACTGCTTGCAGAAATATCCTAAATGTAATAGAAAACTTTTTACTTAATATAAGAGAGCTGAACGTGCTGCCTCTCACCACTGTAGAGAGGAGGCAGACAATTCTTCCATTCTATTTATTAGGTTATTTGAATAAAGTTAGCAATATTTAATCATTTTCTATTGGTATCTGTGGGATGATGGTTAGGGTTAAATCTAAAGGAGACTCAGAATTCTTGGGTAAAAGGCAGCTGCAACTTCCTGAATGGACTGTGATTGACATGCTCCCCAATACAACAATAAGCATCTGCTCAGAGAAACAGAATGGAGTGTGGAACGAAGCATAGTCTGTGTGGCTCTCCTCTATTCAAATCCCAGCAGAATTGGGGAACATTGTGGTACTGAGATCATATGGTACCTGCCTGCCAAGGGAGAATCAAGATGTTCTGCTGCTGAAGCCAACAATCATGTCAAAGCCCCTCCTTCAATGCGAAGACATGACTGCTCCCCTTCCCATCAGGTACATCAATCAAAAATAAAAGGTATTTGGACTCGAGCCACTCAAACTCCACCCAAACACAAAGAAAATAGCATAAAAGTAATTTGGAGATAGGGAGAAAGTGAGAGAAAGTCTCTACTGAAACAGCTGGGATCAGTGGATGGGCTGAGTCCATCTCCTCCTCACTAGAGGGATGCTTGGGTGAAAAATGTACTTTACACATGTTAATGCTGCTTTTAGGACTAGAGCTTGTGTTTGTGCTTACCATATAGCATATTAGTAAATTGCTTTGTATTAGAGCTTGTGCTTTCTTAATAGAAGTAGATTGTTTTAAACCATGTTTTTGTAGTAGAAACTATGACCAGCAGCCTTTGAACCTTATTAATGTGTCACAATTTGTATTAATAAAGAGGGTTACTCCATAAACTGTTACAGTGAGTCAGTTGTCAGCAGTGGATAACATCTTAGCAGGACCTGCTGAGTGGTCTTTGCTCTGTTGAGCTCCCCCTAAAGGGGTGGTTGAGGTACCCTCTGACCTTGTGAATCTGTTGGTGAAGAGCCTCATCACAAGACACTGACAGATTGTTGAACACCAGGGTCTTGACTTTCCTGGGAGTATTGACAGGGAAAATTCTAAACTCCCACCTTTCACGCGACATTATGGAAAGAGATGTGCATAAACTCATATGTTAGTTTTATCGTCAGATTAATCCTTCTTGATTTTCTGATGAAAGGCAAATGAGTCTTCACCAAGAGTTTGAAACTTTTTTCCATGTTAATTTCAATAATTTTACACATTGTTTTAACAAAAATTGCTGTTTTGCACAAAAATTATGGACTACAATTTTGTATAAATTTAATACAAAGTCTACAGTAATGACAAGTTAGTACTGGAACATCTGATATCTCTGCACCAGGAACCCCTATAGACAACTCAGTTTAGCATACCATTTCCTTATCCCTAAGGTAACACTCTTTCCCCTTACAATTATCATTGTCCTGGTTGTAGTAGCCAGGATCAGTTTGTCACTGGGTGAGTGTGTATTCTAAACCCTCTATGTCATTTTTCTCATGAACTGCTCACAATGGCCCATTTGCAGCAGCTGCCTAAGACACATCCAACCCTTCAGGCTACAACCTGGGTGTTTAGGAACTTCTGTGGGATAAGGAAGTTTTCCTGCCTCCACACCCTCTTGAGGTGTCATATATGCTAATAGACCATCACGGATGTCAACAGTATGCCATTGTTCATCTCTCAGAGTAAATCACCCATTGTGAAACTCTCCACCCTGGGGGAAGTACTGGGCGTTCCCATCAGAGCTCAAGCAGAGATAAGCTTGGGGTTTTGGGACTGGGAGTTCTTCAGATCCAGAGGAGGACCAGAACCTCGACTGGACTGAGACTGACACTGGACTGCAACCATCATTTTCACCAGAAGGTTTCTTCCTTTCTTCTTACTTTGAACTCAGGGGAGCCACGTGGTGTTCAGCACAGGGGTTGGTGAGCTCCATTCTGCTCGTGCCCCACTGTGCTGGGTTGTACATTTGTTTTTGTGGCACAAATAAAGTTTCCTTCTGTATCAGTTTATTTTGTGATCTTTTATAAAATTGTTACTCTGACTTGCAATCCCTTTCTGAGTTGGATTGATTTCTCCTGCCAGTTTAACTCTAAACCAGCACAATCATATAAACTAAATTACATAACATTCTGTAAAGGCTTAATATTCCAGTTAGAAAATAGTTCCAAACCTTAGAAGTTCTACAGCCTTGGCAGTTCTGTGATGACAGCCTTAGACTTGGGACCATGTGCCTGTCTGTCCCATAGATGTCAGTTTCCCATGAGGCTACAAAAAACCAAATCAAACTCTGCCTTTAATCTTGCATAAGATGTTTTCTGTCAAATGAGCTCCCTTTATCAATGCACCCCTAGGTAGAATGCTCTGCTGAAAAAGGGATAGATCAGTAGGATGTCATACTAAAGGTGGGTTGAGAAGTACCTACACAAGATAGAAAGAATTTCAGAAAGACAATAGTCACTTCTGATTTTTTTTTCCCCACTCTCTGTGAATTACATAGACAACCCTAGAACTCAGTTGTTGATTTGACACATCCAGTACATTGTAAGTTGTTCACAGTACTTTTTCTATCTTTTCTTGCAAAGGCAGCTTTAAAGCTGCTATTCTGCCTGTACAGGTTTAACAGTCTTCTCAAAGTTACAAAGTGACCTATTCTGTTACTGGATACAAAGTGCACATTATTGAATCAAGCATGTTCTAACAATTTTTTTTCTTCTGCATTAAAAAAACTTCCTTAAAATGCCCTAATAAAACAAAACAATTTAAGCGTAACACTTCAGAAGACCAGGCTTGCCTGCTTGTCATTTGGAGGGGGTATTTAAGCTTTTGACAAAGTAAAGGCAAAGCATGAAGTCTAGGTTCTGTCATTAGTTCATGTTTTACAACTTCTGCTTGTCATTCTCAAAATTTTGCAGGCTGTTACATCTGTTATTCCTTTCTTACTAAATAATGTATAAAATTTCCCAGTTTATATCTATGATGTTTTCCTGATGTCTAGACTTTTCATTCCCTCTTTATTTATTTACCCAGTATCATCTTTAGTCTTCCTTTTGTCAATGTCTCTGCGGGTTTTTTTGTGAACTAAGAATGTTAGTTTGGGATTTTTCCAACTGTTACTGCAATTGTTCCTTAGAAAGCAAGGCTGTTAGATAGCATTTTTTGAAACTGAGTTTTGTTTTTTTGCCACACTACAAACCAGAATTAAAGCAATGATTTTCATCTTTTATCTCAATATATGAAATATATTTTGTATCTGTTAAGTCAGAAATAAAGTTGATGTCTGGATAGATATGTTGCCCTTGCAAAGGATTTTTGTGTGTCTTTTTTACAGTCCAGCGCAGTCATTGGAAGACCAAGCATGTGTATGGCAAAATGAGTGAATTTTTAGCCTTTTTGCTCCTGTCACAGTCTGATAAGAGTATATACATCTTAACCTGTAAATATCCTTGTGACCTTTTGCTTTCCAGTCTAGTTCTCATGAAGAATATCTGAGCAATATTTTCTTATTTGTACGTTATTAATTTACTAATTGCAGGGATATTTATTTACTTATTTATTAAGTAATGTATTTGTTCTCATTGAAAATGGCAAAAGTTATGGCAGGTTCATAAGCATCCATATTCATTCATGTTTTCATCAATTCTCTTTTGTAAGTGGAAATGAGTGGATATGGATTTCTTTTATACTTTTTTTGTTTGTTTGTTTGTTGTTTGGTTTTTTTTCCCGTCACAAGACATATCCATATCATCTTAAAATGGAACAAGTTTCTGGATATCTAGCAAGCATTTAGTAGTCCTCAGTGATTTAAAATAATGATTGTGGACTTAAGTGAAGGAAGGTATGATTGTGACTTCTGCTGTTTTACCTACTATCTGACAGAGAGCTAGGAGAGTAGTGAAAAGAGTTTTGATATCAAGAATGGGAGACAAAATAGTGAAACACAATTAGAAGAATCACTTGGAAGAAGCCTCCTCACCTTCTCTTAGAATGAATCTTGAATAAATATGAGACATGAGAAGTATACATTCAGTTCTGCTTCTCATAGATGCATAGCCAATATTAATATTAACGAGGCATGAATTGGAATACGTAAAGTAATTTGCACTTCTACTGATGGCAGAAAGTTTTGACTGTTTATCACTTTCAGCTGAGCCCTTTGCCCTTTCATTATTTTAATATGTTAACATTATTAAAATATTTTATTGTAGTAGTATTTATTGAATATTGCATTAATATGTTAATCTAAATAATTTTATGATAGTATAGTATGTTTCTTCCTTCAAATATTAACTCAGAAACTTTAATTTTTGTTGACATTCACAAATAGCATAAACTCTCTCTAATAAATGGTGAATTTGATGAGAATTTTGAACTACCTTGAGGATAAGATTTAAATTAGTTAAACTTTGCAAGGGAGGAAAATTTCATCTGTTGCCTTAGCTTCTACATAGTACTTTATTTTATGATGAAACACATTGTAGCATGTAAGTCTTACAGGTATTTCAATAGGCATTTCTTACCAAGAAGAAAAGCCATCATTCTCATGATGGTCTTTATTCCCTAGCAACTACTGGAAGGAGATCAGAGCAGGGGTCAAACAATCTAGATTTCTAGAATGCATTGACAATAACAGCCTGTCACAGATGATTGAGGAGCCAACATGGAAATATAATTTGTTTGACCTGATGCCTAGAAACAACAAAGAACTTATCATGCATGCGAAAGCTGAAGATTGACTTGGCTGCAGTGACCATGAAATAGTGGAGTTCACAGTCCTAAGAGAAGGAAATGCCTCAAAAAAGCAGGACCGCAACCCTGCATTACAGGGAGTAGATGTTAACCTCTTCACAGATCTGACTGGAAAAATCACATGGGACATGTCCTTAGAGAGAAAAAGGTTCTAGGAGAGCTAAATGATATTCAAAATTACCTTCTTCAAGCTCAAGAAACATACATCCACCAAAAAAAGAAGTCACCTAAAGGCAGCAGGAAGGCTCATAGGTAAACAAGGAGCTTTTGACTGAACTAAGACATAAAAAAGAAGTGAACAAGAGGCAGAAATGGGTCATGGGTCCCAGGTAGGGTATGGAGTTACTGTTCAACACACGGAGTTTTGAGAGGTTTAGCCATGCAGTTTTGAGATTAGGAAGGCCAAGGTTGACCTAAAATTGAATTTGGCAAAGACAACAAAAGGGATTCTACAACTACATTCAGAGTAATAGGAAGAATAGCGAAAATTGTGGACCTGCTGCTGAATAGAGCAGGGGACCTGATGACAAAGGGTGTGGAAAAAACCAAGGTATTCCATAACTTCTTTCCTTCAGTCATTGACATTTGCCTTCAGGAAATCCAAATTCTTGAGAATAGAGGGAAATTCTGGAGTGAGAAGTACTCTCCATGAAGCAGAACAATGGTAAGGAGCACTTAAACAAACTTGATTTAGTAAAGTTCATGCAGTCTGATGGGTTCTCAAGGACCTGGCTGATCTAATTTTGAGGCTGCTTTTTGAAAAGCGTTTGTCATTGAGAGAGGTTCCTAAAGACTGAAAGAAAGCAAATCCCATTCCTATCTTCAAGAAAAGCCAGAGGGAGGACCCAGGGAACTACAGGCTTGTTAGTTTCAAGGCTTTAGTGGGCAATCAAGCAACTAATTTTGGAAACCATTTCCAGAAAAGAAAACAATTGGGAGTAATCAGTACAGATTTATAAGGGGGAAATCATGCTTTATCTGCCTTATTACCTTCCACAATGAGATGACCAGTTGTACAAATGAGACGGAAGCAGTGTTGTAAGTTTTTTGACAGGTTTTTTATGAAGTTTAACAAAGGCACATGCTGGATTCTGCACTTGGGATGGGGCTACCCTGGATCTACATACAAACTGGGGAATCAGATGCTGGAAAATAGTGCCATGGAAAGTGAGACTTGGGGGTCCTGGTTGATGGCCAGTTGAATATGAGTCAGCAGTGCCCTGGCATCCAGGAGGGCCAACCATGTCCTGGGGGGCATCAGGCACAGCATCATCAGCTGGGTGTGGGAGGGGATTGTCCCGCTCTGCTCTGCACTGAGGTAGGCTCACCTGGAATATTGTCTGCAGTTTTGGGCACCACAATGTAAGAAAGACATTAACCTCTTAGAGAGTGTCTAAAGGATGGCAGTGAAGATGATGAAGGGCCTTGAGGGTAAAGCCATACGAGGAGTTACTGAGTTCACTTGATGAAAGACCCCAGTCCTGAAGCCAACAGCTTGAGAGGGGCAGACACTGATCTGTTCTCTGCAGTGACCAGTGACATGACGCAGGAGAATAGCCTGAAGTTGTGTTAGGTGAGGTTTAGATTGTATATAAGATAAAGTTTCTTCACCACAAGAATGGTTGGGTACTGCAATGTGCTCCTCAGGGAATTGGTGAGAGCACCAAGCCTGTTGGTGTTCAAGAAAATTTTGGACCGTGCCCTTAGGCACATGGTATGATCTTGGGGGAGTTCTGTGCAGGGTCAGGACTTGGACTTTGATGATCCTAGTGGGTTACTTTCAAATCAGTGTATTCTTTGATTGTGTGATCTCCTATAACATTACAATAGACCAGCTGAAAAAGTACAGTTTAAATAAGAAGACAGTGAAGGTGGAAAAAACTAGCTGAATGGCTGGGCTCAGAGAGTTATAGTCCATGGAAAAAAGTCCAGTTAGAGGCTAGTCACAAGTGATGTACTCTACTCATGCCAGTATTGTTCAACATGTTTGCTAATGACCTGTGTGCTGGGTCAGAGTGCACCCTCAATAAGTTTGCAGATGTCACAAAACTGGGAGGAATGACTGACAGACTGATAGTGTTGTCATTAAGGAGGTAATGACAGGCTGGAAATCTGTCTGACTGGAATGTTAAGAAGTTCAGCAAAAGAATATGCAAAGTCATGCAATTGTGCAGGAATAACCCCAGGCACCAGTAAACATCGAGTATCAAATATCTGGAATGCACCACTGTAGGAAAAAGACCCTGGAGTCCTGGTGGCCAATACAAACTTGTCATGAGCAAGTAATGTGCTCTTATGTCAAAGTAGGTAGGCAGCCTACTGTATTACACTGCTAATGCTATTGCCAGTAGGTTCAGGAAGAGATCCTTTCCTAGTGAGACACATCTCACTAGCTGCACTTAGCTCTGGGCTTTCAAATACTACAGAGATATGGATATTCCTGTGAAAGGTCACAGAGATGATTAGAGGCTGAAGCATATGTTGTAAGGAGACTCTCAGAGAGCTGGGACTATTCAAACTGGAGAAGGAAAAGAAGACACAAGGAAACTTATTAGTATTTATAACTGGTAAAGAAGATGGATACATACTACCCTCAGTTGTATCCAGTAAAAGTAGGAGAGACAATGTAGAAAAACTGAAATATAAAGAAATTCTATCTGAACATAAGGAAACACTGGTTTTCTTCTGAAAGTGCTCAACAGTTTGCCCAGAAAGTCTTTGCAGTCTCTGTCGGTGGAGACATTCAAGACTCTACTGCATACAGTCATGGGCAACCTGCTATTTTAGCAATTTCTGCTATTTTAGCAAGGCTTTCTGACTTGACAGTCTCAAATGATCCTTCTAATCTCAAACATTCTGTGATTCTGTAACTATATCCACTGTATTCAAAACAGTATGAATTTCACACCACACAGTAGCAAGATTTCTAATGTTAATACCCACAAGAGCAGGGTATTTATTTTCATCACGATTGTTGATTAGTGGGGTTTTTTTCCCCTTTATAAACAGTTCCTGTCTATCTCTCTTCAGCTAACAGTGTCAGTTTATTTTAAATTTCAGTGGAACATGCCTTCATGTTGAGTTGCTGTTTAACAGCAGTCTGCCTCTACAATGAAATAGTGGTAAAAAAGTGCCCTCTCAAATAATCGTCATACAGCACACACAATATATTATTTTGTCCATGATCCTTTCAGGGAAAAGAAATGAGTAGCAAGACAGGAGAATATATTTAATTAATTAACTTTTAGGACACTAGCTAGTTTTCAAACACGTAACATATCCAAATGCCTCTTAATTATTTTTTTAAAGGCTTTGCACACTGTCAAATGGAAAAGAGATTCTGCAGGCAGCAAGCTCTGTCTCATGTGGAATCTGTCAGCCACTGAATCATAGTTATAAATAGCTACAGTACTTGGTATGCTTTTGCATACTATAGATTGCCCAAGTTTTGAATTTGCTTTGTGACATAGGGAAGGAATATAGATTATAAATTAAAAAGCCAGGAAGGGAGAGAGCTTTTGGAGGGGAGGTGGGGCATGCAGTATATAGGAAACTGGTAAAGACATAAAACAAAATGTGAGCAGAGAGTTTAAATTGTACATAAGAGCAGCAAAATAATTGTACAGTTTTCTCCCAGTAAAGAAGCAAACACTTTACTACCAAATTAACATTTATTTAGCCATCCTCTTGTTTTCTTAATTTATATATTATTTCAAAGTATATTCCAGTAAATATATTTCAGGAGTAGCCTTCACATTGATTTGTGTAGCTTCATGTTTTTCATACATTTTTACATTATTTATTAATTAATACTAATTAATTAATTAATGCTTACTATTACAAGGCATGACATACTTTCCATTTCAATGTTTTTTTCCTCCTTTATTTTTTTCATGTACAAAAAGATCTAAAACTTTCAAACATTTTTACCTCTTTCACTAATTTCCTTGCCACCTTTGTAATGTCTATTTCATTATTATGGAGATAAAATATTCCTATTACACTAAAAATCTATTACTATTGTTTTTACTATTAATGAGATAGAAACTCATTACCACTAATTTTACCTCTATTATATCTTAATACTTTTTGCCTCTCAAAGTCCTCTGTGTGTGCTTGCCTTTTTAATATATCCAGTACAGAGTGAGCTTTCAGCTTGTTGGTTGATTGTAATAGTCAGGACTTGAAGCAACATTTGCTGAAGTGATGTATCTTGTACCATGTCCATTAGTAGACTTCGCTATCTTGATAGAGCTGATGGCACAATGCACCATGTGGAACAGATCAACAATCCACTAACGTATTCTCTCTGAGGTTCATTGCTAGGTCTCAAAGTTTGAACCAGTACTAAAAAGTTTGCTTTAAAACTGGAACACTTCAACATACTTGTGATAAGTAGACAATGGAAAATTTTGTTGATAAATCTGTATATTGATTTATAGAGCAAGAAACTTCAGACATCTGGGCAGTGAAACCAGAACAAACTTTCTGTACTTGTAAGAACTACCTTTTTGTAATTTATCTTAAGCCTCATGTAGCCATGCTTGCCATGTATTGTGTTGTCAGCAATCTATCTTAAGCCTTGTGTAACCATGCTTGCCATGTATAAGTCTTGTNTCAACGTATTTCTTAACAGAGAAATCCCAGAGACCATATCCTAACCTGGGACTCATTGGAAGTCAGTGGAAAAGCTCTATTAATTTTAGATGACCCACTGTGAGAGAAGTACAATAACTATTAAAAAATTGAATTTGACTTGTTTTGTCCGTGAAGATCACAACTGACTGGAGTTAGCAAATATATCTGTTATAGTTTTAGAATCTCGTGGAATTTTTTTTCCCCTACCACCAAACGAGGAGTTAATAGCCCCTATCTTTCTCGACTGCTAAATAACAAAGGGGCAGATGACGAGTGAATGTGTGTCACCTAGCAACTGTAATCACTGGGGTGAGTGTGGAAAGGGAAGAGGGCACTTCGTTTTCGGCTTTCGGTGGGGGGGGGAAGCACTGCTGGGAGAGAGAGAGAGACGTCTGTTTGGAGAACCTCTGCCCTGTGAGTTTGGTTTCCTTCCCTTTTCTCCTGTTTCCAATCCCTGGATTTCGGAGTTCTCAGTGCTTAAGAGACCGAGAGACAGAGAGAGATTTGCTATCTGGGGCTTTTGTGGCAGGCTTCCTGAGAGAGCCAACGGCCGCCGGCCGCAGTATCGGTGGCAACCCCAGCTCAGAGCACCATCCCTCCTCCAGCCAAGGACTAAGAGAGAGTTTTGCCCACAGAAATGATCCCAGCTCTTCCCTCTCTGCACAGAGTCTCCCACTGACTCCACACCACCCATCCCAGAGAGACACACTGAAACATCTCCATCCACCTCCGAGGGGCAGCCCAGCACTTACCAAGGAGCAACATCGCCACCTGCTGTCTGTAAATATTGCTGTGCCCAATGGGAGCAGAGACTGCAGGGGGGTGGTCAGGGGGGATTACTCACAAATTGGACATTTAGTTCTGGTTGCTTTGTTTCTCTTGAATAGATATAGATATATACATATTTATATAGTAGTTAAGAACTGTTATCCTTTCTATTATCATACCTTAATTAAATTTTGTTTTGAATTTAAAGAAGGCTTGTCTCCTTCTTTGGTTTCTTCATTTTCTCTAAACTAATACAATATATTATTCAAGATGAATATGTTTGGATATGTAGAAAACACAGAGTAACATAAAAACACTATAGACCTATGCGTATGATGTCTCTTGGAAAATTAGAACTAACTGTGACAATAGTCTGACTCATTTGTTTCCTTTTAAATATTTGATTGAATTTTGTGAGATGCACACTTTGAAAGTTACTGCCATTACTAATCAGTTCATATACACAACTGTTAGTCTTTAAAACTGATATCCCAAATTAACTGTATATACAATACAATGGAGCTGATGCCATATAAAAAACACTGATGACTGTGGTCCTTGGTTATTCTTGCTAAGATCAAGGTTGCTGTTACTGAGAATGAAGAAAGTAGGAACAAAGCAAAAGTATTCTTTTTACCTGTATTGCCTTGTTCAAGACTAGTATTTTCATGCTGCTTGTCCCTCTAAAAGATGATGAAACTCATCTATGCCCACTGCTGCTTTTCTTTCACCTTTCTCACACAAGGATGTCTTCCTTATTTGCAGTTCCTTAAACTAATCTTGGTTTTTATGCTCTGACTGGCATATGTACTACCTGTGTCACTGCTTACAAGCTTTACTATGTCTCCCAAAGAAAAGTGCACACTTTTTTGTCTCTTTATTGGTCACACTCTTCACATGCATGAGTAAAATGTGCATATATATATA
>VXAU01004918.1:96671-116732 GCA_013399695.1 Formicarius rufipectus
TTTTTTTTTTTTTACATTCAGCTCATGATGACTGATTTTTGATTATTTGGCTATTGAATAAAGTTTCTTTTAGTAAACAAGAAGAACTCCAAATCTGTTCCAAAGTGCAAGTTCAACCATTTGTTGCACTGTCTTATTTTCAAAGTTCTTTTATGTGCTTATAATTAATACTTAATTAGTACTAAAAAATTATATTGCCAGCATCAAGTAGCTACTAAGCACTTTTTCTCACTGTATTCACATTTTGGGCTTACAGATGCTACAGATGCTTTATGCTATCTATTTCCTAAGTAAATTGTTGTAAAGACTTTATACATGAATAACCACTGCAGGGAACAAAAAACAGGGGTGTGGGACAGACATGGTTTAATTGAAGTAGAAAAAGAAGCAAGCCATGAGTCACACAGGTGCTGTACTATGTGATTTTAAATATAACACATGGACTGGACACTTTGAAAGGAGAAACACAAAGCCAGAAGTTGGAATGTCACGATATGACAGGGGTTAATAAATTGAGTGCTCACTGGCAGAAGCTGTTTACTTGCTTTTATTTTGAAGTGTCATTGATATAGTTTAGTCCTGAATTACACAGTTACTGTGATGCCAAAAAGCACGAAATAAATGAATTGCTTAGAGCCAATTTGATCTTTAAGCAGCAAAGGTATTTATTGCAGCGCCGGGAAGCGAGGCAGCTCGCACTGCACAAACTCGCTTCGCAGTTCCAGCAAGAAATGTGGTAATTTTTCCAGTTGACATTCAAGATTACATCATCTTAACATACATATTCATGAAGATGTGATAGCAAATTTTCATATTCATAGGAGGTGGAGTTTGGGCAGAGCTCAGGGCGGAGCTTTCCAGGATCTTCTCTTGGCACAGTTTTCAGGTGGTCTTTCCGGCCTTCAGCCTCTCTTCAGGGGTCGTTTTCTCCTCTTTCTCACCGTGACCTCTCCACTTTCTTTGTTAAATGACCCAGCTAGTCAAGTTTGCAAAACTCCTTGGCTCGAGGCCTTCCTAACTCATTCAAATGTCCATGTTGCCCTGATTTATGACTACTGCGTTTATCGTATAGCACTCTTAGCAGTCTTCTGGTTTTGGTACAGTAACTAGAACAGGACAAGTTGTTCATTAGGTATCAGGCAGAACAAGCATCCAGCAATTTTCTAACAGAGCAAGGTACCTTTACTAATTCAGTTAACTCTTTTAGGCCTTGCTTCTGCTTCAACTGCAGAAGACCTAAGCACTGACACTTCACAGTTTCTAACAAAACAGCTGGACTGTAGGTTCTGTTGTTCTGTTGTGGTTTAGTATCAGTCCACTGTCAGTAAATAAATATGTTTCAGAGAAATTTAGAACACGTCATAATTCAAATGAAAATGAATCTGTATAGATATATAATGAGACCTGTAGCCTGAAGTCTCACAAAGTCAGCATCTAAACTGATTCTGTTTGGTCCTTCATTTCTTTCTTGTATGAGTAGTCCCCTCACAACACTGCATCTCTCTTAGTGTGAGATCATTTCAAGGTTGAATGTGTATACTTATTTTGGTTTTTACACTGCAAGTCATTCTGCTGTGTCAGATATTCTGCTGATGTTGCAGAAAGCAAATGTCCACTGAGGTGGATGAGTGATTCCTGTAGTCTTCATAAAGCTTGACAGTCATAGCAATTTAAGTAGATGTCTTATTTCTTATCTATACGTAAGTAATTGGAAATCTCAGACACATGTCTTTTATTCAAAGCCTGGAACACTAATACTCTACAATTTATTTAAATTTTTTTTTGTAATGTAAGTTTCTTAATCGGATTTGCTGACTTTTCATTTGTTTTTATTATATTCCTTCTTAAACCTCCATTGTTGACTATTGTCATACACAGGCTTCTGTGCTAGATAAATCACTTGTCTATCCCCATACAGATATTTTTATGTTCTTTAGAAACTCAGCATTTTCTTGCATGGATTGTAATCTAGTAATCTTCACATCCTACTATACAAGTATCAAGCACTTGTAGATCTACACTTGCCAATAAGCTTAATCAAATAAATTATTTAAAATCAGTAATGGCCAGATAGATTATTTTTTCTACAAGAGATGATACTAGGGTAATCTTGTGAAATGTTTTTCTCCGTTACTTTGTATTAGTTTATTCCAAAAAGTTGGACATATTAGTTACTGGACTAGTAATAAGAGAGGAAAAACTGGAAACCAAAATTCACTAATAAGGAAGAAGTTTTCTCCAATCTTTACCCTATTAAGGCATTTTTATCAATTAAATGTGTAATGCTTAAATTTTCCTTAAAAGTGCTGTGTAAGCATTGTGTAAACAATTTTCTTTGAGGCTGCCAACTAAAAGCATTTATCTGTGGCTTTATTGTTAGCCAAAATATATTGCTCCACTGCTATGGAAAAAGTAAGCTTTATTACTTCACCATGTTAATTAATTTATTAAATATTAATGATGAAAAAAACATGCAAAGGATGTTATATACAACTTCAGCACTGTTAATGTGTTATTGACCCATTTATTAGCAGCTATGCATAAGATGTACGAAGCAATATAACTGGTAGATGAGGTATGTTCATACCACATGTTGTTAATCTAGTTAGTGGAATAACAAATACATAGTTGAGTCTATTAGATGTGTGACTTAAAAATATAAATTTATGTTGAAATATTTTATCTTCTACAGACAGGATGAATTACACTGTCTTTTTGATCTCAGGTAATGAATGGAGCCTGAATAAAATTTTTTTCAAGTTTTTTATGCCAGTTTTTGTTTACTGTCCAAAATGTTGCTCTGAGAAAAGATCTATACTGAAAAAAAAAATAAAATATTTCATTAAGTTATATTAAAAGTAATCTAATCTTCAAAATCATTTACATCTCTTTGTATACTGAATTTTACTTCACCCTCTTTAAATGTCCTTCTTCACCTTCCATTTGTTACCATTTATTGCACTGCACCAATATGAATTGTCATTTTCCTTTAGTTCCCCTGAAGCAGGTATAATATAATGTCAATTTTCTCAGCTGAATCTTTACTTGAATGTCAATTTTGGAAGTTGAAATTTGTTTATCTAATTTCAGTATGTGATGGTTATTGACCTAAACCTTGAAAGCTGGAGATTTAAAACCTGATGCATTTTTTATTCATAATACTTCTACAATTCCCTAAACCTTGCTCATTTCTTTTTTTTTATCAGTGCTGTCTCCAGTTAGCTTTAAAAGTGATATATTTATGAAGCTATGATTTATAAATGAGCACCTTCTAATAAACAAACCTGCTTATTATTTCCTCCGCTATTTTAATAATTTATACCATAGGCAGTCAACTATTACTTTCAAAATTTTATGTTGAAGATTTTATATGCAACTATCCTTTTGAAAGCTCCTGTAAAACTTTAATTAATTTAAGCAAATAAACCATTCAAAGGGAATATCAAAACCAATGCTGTAAATATTTTAAAGGTAATTTTTTGATCTATATATTCCAACTAATTACCTCTGCTTATCCTTTTTTTTTCTAGTGAAATGTTGCATGTCTTCGTAATGTGACAAGTTTATTGAAAAGGTATTTGCATTCTGCTATGAAATAGATCTAAAATATTTGGCATGTATTTGTCAAAGCACTGTTCTCTTTTCTATACTACACTGTGTATAACTGTAGGTTCTTTTACTGTAATTGGAATATTATTTGTTCTTCAACATCATTCTGTATGATTTGTAATCTATTATGGCACTAATAATACAGTTTATAAGTTTTTTCCAAATAGATATGTTAAATTCTCCCACACTCTTACTTCTGGGGTAGTATCAACACACATGAAATGGAGAGATAGTTGAAGCATGGGTTTGAATATTTCAAGAGTGGTGTTCTTTCTAAAAGAAGTAGTTAATGTAGTGTAGAAATCTGGTAGTGGCAGAATTGTGCTTTAGTTCTGTAATTTTTCTTTTAATTTTTTAGAAACTTCACAGGGAGTGAACATCACGCTTAATATTAACAAAAGCTTAATTCCCAAATCATCCATTTTACTCTATCTTATAAATCCTATGCTTTGTTGCATATGTTTATCAGACACACTCATATTTTAAAGTCACATGGAGAAATGAGAATGTGGAGAATCCCTGAAATGCATTGCAACTTTGATGCAAATAGATTTTCAAGAAAACCACTATTTGTACTTAAAATGTGGCTCAGGACAGGAATGCTGGTGGTGTCAATCTGATGGAGTTTTTCTTCCTGGGAGAAGTTGTCTTGTAGAACTGTGTTTTACACTGACCAGTTACTGAATAAAGTGCATGAACACCTTTGAAAGGCAAGTTTAGTCTCCCTATTCTAGAGGATTGCTTGTAGCACTAGCTTGCAGACTCAAGCTCATTCTTTTTCTGTTTCTTTCCTATTTTCTTGGCTTCTTTGCCACATTCTACACTACTTTATCACTTTATCACCTTTTTTCACAACTGAAATTATTTCCTAGTCTGGTAATTATGATAAATTTTTACAAGAAATGGTTTAAAACTTTGTTGGAATCAAGAAAGTGGTCTTTTCCTTCCCTTATGAGTATTGCAATGAAAGTATTAAAGACGAGTTCTTTATTTTTATTTTGAACAGAAGTAGATATTTCCAATAAATACATTTTGAGGAAAAATAGTCCCCATTTATTATATAAGTGGTAACTT
Source organism: Formicarius rufipectus (assembly GCA_013399695.1). NCBI lineage: Eukaryota > Metazoa > Chordata > Aves > Passeriformes > Formicariidae > Formicarius > Formicarius rufipectus. The sequence continues at coordinate 101,355 of VXAU01004918.1, forward strand.
GAACATGCCTTCTATGACTACTTTGCCAGCACCTATTGTGAAGATCCTAACTGGCCCTAAGACACAGAGGGAGTATTTTGCTCAGACTTACAGTGTCAGTCTTAAGCATGTGCATCAGAAGATCTTTTAATACCTGAGGAATTTTCCCATGAAAGGGACTGAGTCATGGAAAAGAAGAAGAGTTTCCCACTCTACTTGAAGACCACTTAAGGAACTTAAATCCCATTCCCATTTGGATCTAGCTCTGCAAAGACATTTACAATGCCAGTCATTAAAATGCATCTCAAGCAGAATTCATTATCACAGAATCATAAAATGAATGAGGCTGGAAAGGCTCTGTGTAGGTCATCTGGTTCAATCCACTGGCTTAGACTTAGAGCCATTTGCCCAGGATCATATCTGGACATCTTTTTTTTTTATGTCTTCAAAGATCCAGACTTTGCACCTTCCTGGGCATCCTGTGTCATGGTTAAGTCATCCTCACAAGAGAAAATAATTTCCTGGTGTTCAGAGGGAATCTCATGTGTTTCAGTTTGTGTCTGCTGCCTCTTGTTCTTTTGCTGAGCACCACTGAAAAGCCCCTGGCTCTACCTTTGCACTATCCCTTCAAGTATGTATGTACATTGATTTACACATAGATGCCAAAAACCTTCCTGAAATCCAGATTGACAATAATCCCTTCATCTACCAGGCCTGTAATTCCTCATAGAAACCCAACAAGTTGGTCAAGCATGAATTCCCTGTTAGTGAATCCACTCTGACTTCTGATGTTTTTAGTTCCTTAATGTGCCTGGCAACAGCTTCCAGGATTAGTTGCTCCATCAACTTCCTAGGGATCAAAGTGAGGCCATCTGGCCTGTAGCTATCAGGCGATCCTGGCTGCTTTTCTTGAAAATGGTAGTGTCATTTGCCTTCATCCAGTCTTTGGGCACTTTTCTCCATCACCATGATCAATCAAACATTATTGAGAGTGGCTTCACAATAACATCTTCTAGTTCCCTTGGTACTTTTGAGTCCATCTCAACATGGCCCATGGAATTCATGGAAGACTTAGGAATTGAGTGACTATACCCATAAAATTTTACATGGGATGATAGGACATATTAATAGATACCTGCAGAGTGAGTGAAGAACTATGCAAGCCATCTGACAGTACCAAGAACAGAGTCCCCTCTTAAGATAAATCATCTTATCATGGAACTACGCAGATGTAGATCCAGGTAGGCTTTATTTCTGAAAGGACCCAGAAGACATTGTTTTACCCCATTCAGTGATAAAATATATTAAGTATTTATTTTCAACATAGAAATGAAATTATTTCAAAAATTACTGACTCCTAATTAGACAAAAATGTACTGACTGGGTATTCCCCTAACAGATTGAGGACACCTGCTTGATGTTCCCTGCACTTAGAAGAAGACTATCCTAATTAGACTATTTGAGTTGGGATTGTTGGTCTTTGAACATTTTTTTCTGATGAATTTTGAATATTCATTGAAGCAGAGACCTGACATGAAAACTTCATTTCCCATCAATGTGTCCTAACCTCTAGAGCTATAATGCCATTTTTTCTCACCATCTGAATCATTAATTTATTACTACAAAGTAGAACAGCTCCAAGAGGAAAGATAAAGTTTGCACAATATTCTCTCTTGCTAAAGCTTTTCATCTCAAATGAAAAGTGACCAAAGTGACCAATTTCTAATCACTCAGTGGTCTGAGGCTACAAGGATGGGGAGATGGAGCAAGTTTTCTTTCCACTTTCTTTCCCATAATCACTTCAGTGATCAGTACAAATATACAGACAATTGAAAATAAAGCTTTGCTGAATTAATAAATTTTAGTTAGAAGAATGAATTTTTTAGGAACTGAATCTAAAACAATAAATGAAATTAATTCCATGGCAGATTGAAATTAGTAGTTATTTATTTTGCATTGTATGATGTTGCATATTGTGTAAGTTTGTGTTTCATCATTCCATGGGTTTTTATTGGACACACCTCTCCTTGCACTGTCTGTAACTGTAATATGGAGGAAACATGTTTCTGACAAGAAGAGAACAAGAATGTCTTTACTTGGCTTTTTATTTTTATTGATGTTTGATCCTCTGAATGACTGTTTTCTTCCTTTAAAATGTGTTAATATTGTTCCCATGGGTTAATCCTCAGACTCTTCCTGTCAGAGCTGTCACCAGTCAGCTATTCTCTTACCTGCCTTTAAGCAACTGAATGTTCTGGTCTAAAAGTAGCACCTCCTATGTAGCCATGCTCTCATTTTCCAGTGAATCCAAACTCCCTTCTACAATATACCACTGGTTCCACAGTCCACTAATGGAAAAAAACCAAACCAATCAAACAAAAAACCACAAACAACAAACAAAACAACAAAAACATTCCATCTATACTTAAAAATTTTAAATGAATCGTTGCCCTAGACAATCCCCTGCAGCTGTACATTACTTATACGTGCCATGTTTCTCTATCTTGCAAGACATTTATGAGAAAAGGTATTGTGAGAATTGTTTAGTTTGAAGATGATTAAAAAGGATATATGTTTGTGGCTCTGCCATGAGAATCTTTTTCAAATCCATACAAGCTGCCTGCAAACACAATAACTTGCACCCTATATACATGGTGAACTACAGAAGACATAATGGAACAAATAATAAAGTTTTCTAATGACTAGAAGACATTACAAAAGTCCTTAGCAGGTCTGTGGAGTCTCTAACATTGGAAGCCTTACAGAACAGATATCTGTCAGGAATGTCATTGTGCTTGTATTGGAGTAGATAAATTGACATATAAAGGGAGAATGAATCTCAATGCATCTCAAAAAGGAATCAGTGAAGACCACCAAAAGATGTTTCCAGAACCTGTTCTTCTTTTTCATCTGAATAGCCTAATTGTTTGAATACATTCTACACTTTACTAGTGTATTTTTCCCAAGTAGAAGACTTTGCTTCCATGCAAATAAGATAAAATATATCTTCACTTATTTATTTCCTACTGTGACAACAATATTTTCAGTATGCTCCTGTCCAGAGAAAAGCTCTTTGAAAGGCTGTTTTTTGAATTCCTAATTGGAAGAAATCTGTGGATTGACAGAAGCAGATAGAGGTGAAATAGAGATGTGTTTTGATGGCAGGTATGTTCAGAAACTGGGATTTAGACAGCATTAACAAGATTAGAATTATGCACTGAGCCTGCAACTTATTTAACTTTTTCAGAAGCTAATTTGTATAGAAGGACAGAGCTGCACTTTTATTACTTAAGTACTCTGTGTATTCTCCTGTGTATTCTCCTATCAATTTCTAAGAAATCAGAAATAAAAGTATGAGAATAATGAAGCAAATTAAACATAATAAAAGCAAGTACAAATCCTAAAAATTGGAACCTTCTCTCTCCCCTATTGACACATAGCTTTTTATAAATTGTTATTTTCGTGAAGTGATGCTGCAAAGCAACACCGGTGAGAACAATTTGTGCAATGGATAATTTTAAAAGAAAGTTATATATTTCTTCAAGAAATATAATTTTAACACTGGAAATAATCATCTAATATAGCTTGTTAAAGTGTGGAAGACAATATAATTGCTAATAACTGAGGATTTTTTAAAATATTCTGAAAATATAGTTTATTTCTTACATAAAATACAAAAATATTTTTGCCATCCTTTGTATAACCACATTAGTTTCATCTTTCTCAACTCCTCTGTAATCTTCAGAATGCCTTGCTAAATTTAAGGCAGTATCTGGCACATATATACAAGGCAGATGAAGTGTCAAGGTGAATAGTACTCTATTCTATCAAAGTAAGACTTGTCACACTTTGAAAGGTATTTATGACACCAAGGTTTGATTAGAACAGCACTGAAAACTAAGTTACAAGTCATAAAAAACATGGCTGTGCAATACATATCTATCTATGGATCCCAGTTCATTTTCTTAATTTGCAAATTCTTTCCTGAAACTGTCTTCTCTTTGTGGCTGCATCTTCTCTCAAATGTTCATAACGTTTATAGGTGATTAGTCATGTGAGATCAATGGAAAGTAGATCGATCTGTAATTTGCTATTTATTCTCCTTTGTCCTGTCACTACATGCCCTTGTAAAATGTCTCTTTCCAGCTCTCTCGTCGGCCCCCTTTAGGTGCTAGAAGGCTGCTATAAGGTCTCCCTGGAGCCTTATCTTCTCCAGGATGAACACACCAAATTCTCTCAGCTTTTTTCCAAGGGGTAGATGTTCTCTTATCATCTTTGTGGCCTCTTCTGGATTTATTCCAACAGGTCTATGTCTTTCTTGTGCTGGGAGCTCCGGACCATGACAGTTCAAATTGGGCAACCCACCTGAGTCCATTCCTGCATCCCTTTCTTATTTTCTATTTTCCATCTTGAGTACTCCAATATTCAAGGATGATTACGGGAATCACAGTTTATGAGAATTTAATAATCTGCATTGTAAATTCTACTGCTGCAACCAAGCAGTTACATTTCACAGCTTTGAACTGAAGTCCTTTGGTTGAATGCCTGCTTAGCTCAGTTAGTTTAATGCAACTGCACCACAGCATGCTAATGTTGCAAAGAAAAAATATGTTAAAAAACAAGCAAGTCAATGTGAATTCATAAAGTAAAATGACATTTCAAATCAACATGTTATTTAAAAAAGGTAATTGTTTTAAACACCACACAATATAGAAATATAATTTAAAAAAATATTAAAAGTTATTTGCCATAAATGATAAATCATAGGTAAATCTATAAACCAATTTCCAAGCTCAGACATAAATGTCAATGCATTAATAGACACTTATGATGTTTTAAATTCATAAATGCAAACCTAGATATCTCATTAAAGAAAAAAAATGCCTGCGGTGATACATATTGACTCATTCTTCATTATTCTGATTATTATTTATCATGTGTAATAGTCTTAAAATCTTCAATTTTTTCACAGCACTACTTGCATACCAATACCAATACCAAAATAGGAGTGCTTCTTCCATTACAAAGTTTTATTCTATATTGATTTTTACTACATTATAGTGATTATTCTGTGATTTTTCTTCTACTAATATTCTTTTTCTCAGTCTTCTGATTGCAGAATTGAAAGACCAAGATATGAAATATGAAGGAATCCACTGACATTTCAGATATATGCTTATGGGACAAGATGACTTCTCTTACATTTTCTTTTGGCATCCCCTACTGGTGTACAGCTGTGAAGAGTCCTCCATAATGTAAAATCTCAAAAGGGCTTCTGTGCTGAAACCTTCTGAATGTCACTAATAGCAAAAGTAATGGCAGGTTAATGTGAAAATATTTATATTCTCTTCAAGCAACATTATTTCATTGCTTTGGTGAATCTAACACCTCCTTAAAAAGTACATTCAATTACACTACTTTACTTGCTTCACACAGGTTTATTTTATCTCCTTGATTTGATTTTGTGATTTTTTTGGTTTTTCTTAAATCTTAGTAACAGATGTCAACTTTTTCATTCAAACTATGCCATGATAAATATGCTTTGTGATGATGAGCAAGGCAATATATAATTTTCCATCGATTCAGAAGACATGTAAAGATGAAAAATCTGCATGAATGCTCCAGTTCCATTCCTTGAGGACTGGAACAGATATGTTCATCACCATTAGAGTAACACCATTACTTATATGTTGTCGTCCCAGAAAGACTGAAAAAACCGTAGTAACATTAACATCTTTCCACTTCTTCTAGCTGTAGTGTTTCCTAATGTGGAAATTTTCCCATCTCACTTTAGGCACCTAGTATATCTGAAATCATCATCAAACCAGGCTCCCCACCAAAAAAAAAAAAATCAAAAAAAAAAAAAAAATCAACGGAGTTAAACTAGCACCTCAGATTAATAATCTAGGGATTCTGTATTCACTGTTGAAGTGTTGAGTGGCTGCACTTTAGACAAAATATTTCTAGGACACCAAGCATACACTGTTTTCTCACTATTATTAAATATGCTTATGTGAGTTTTGTCACTAAAGGATCTCAGAAGTGGTCAAGCCCTATCCAGTTAGTGATCATAGGGTGCGTACATAAATAGAGGCTGAAGGATCTTTCTGTGGATACTTCTTAAGCATAAAAATTAAATAATTTTAAATGGAAATTGAATAGTACATTACTGAATAGCTGAGCGTTGATCAATTATGCTTTCTAAAAGACAAATGATTTCCAATTGCAGATTTTGCTCATTCTTTGAATGTTCATTAATCTTTAGTGCGGATAAGATGGGAGTATGTACTTCTAAATATTAATAATTCCCACTAATTTTAAAATGCAATTATGATTTTCAGTTAGATGGAATAATATTATCATATGTGTCCTGCCAGGTTATCTATTAGACAGGACTAGTCCCTTCTTTTCATCATAGACTACTTTGGCTCTTTGCCAACACATATATTTTTTTAAATCTATGATTTCTTCAAGGATAACGTTCACTCATAGTTAAATAAAAGAAATAAATATCACTCATTTTTAACCTCTTTCCCCTTCTATTTTGAGTTTGTTTTTCTTTTATGTAGGCCATTAGTATTTTCCTGAAGTTAATGAGTAGAATGTGACTTTTTGCAGACAGGAATTATGAGGCATAGACAGCTCAGTGACTTGCTGAATAAGTAACACCTGCCTGCAGCACCAACACAGAAGCCTTTGTTCCCAAGTGTATGCTTTAATTTTATACAATCTGTTTTCTTCCAGGCATAGAATATAAACTAATGGCATTTAATTTCATTTACACTAACATACTTGCCATGCACCTTAACTTTCAAAACAGTAAAAGTCTCAAAGGTGTGCCTTATTTTTAAATAAGGGATAATGCTGACACTGGTGATATTAATAAACATCTATGAGACATTTAGGCTATGTCTATGTGTATAAGTAGCACAGGGGCACAAAAAAAGGTTGGCATTATTCATACTTAATTGCCAGCACCATCTACAACGTTGTTTTGCCACATGCCAGTTTTCCCCCAGAAAGCATCTGGGCCTGGATAGCACACCCTGCTAAGCAGCACAGAAGAACAAAACTTGTGTGGTGATGAGAGAGTTTTAAGCAAGAGGACACAATAAAGATTTGCCGCCTAAGCCTGAGATAAGTAAAGTGCCCCTTGCAGAAAATAACATATAACTGCATCAAAATTGATTTCTTTAAAACTGCTGCATCTTTAACCATGAACCAATTCGTTTGTCTATGAAGTTACCCTCCTTCCCACAGTTCCTAGAGTGAACTGAAATAAATTTCTTTGTGTTTCAGAGTGTCAAATATTCCATTGCCTCTGTATGGAAAACTGTACAGCCAGGTAGATAAACATCCACACTGGACCCAAACCTTGTTTCTTCTAAAATTCTTACTGAAATCAGATGCATCCCTTCTCTTGATGTCTAGAATGTTATGTAATATTTAGGCAATAATACAATGTCAACTGTTACTTTACAGACATAGTGAAGGAGGAAGTCAAGTTTCTACTTTTCATCTTCAACGTGTATCTGACTTGGCTGCCATGCATGTTCAATACTTCCTATCTATTCCGCTTGGTTGAACATTTGTGTTCCTGTGAAATTACACACCTTTTCTATGACTTTAAAACCCTATTTTAATCCAAAACCCACTAGCTATGCAATTTTTTTTGAACTGTTGTTTTGATGAGAGAACATAGGCAGCTGTTTCACTGTAGTCTAGAACCAATACAGTAAGAAGTTATTTTTTTTCCTCTATTAGAGAAAAATAGATGATTGAAGGTTCAGTCTACCTCAAGATGCGGAGAAGTATTAAACTGGCATCATAGATTTAATTGAATATTAATATCCATTGATGTAAACATTACATTGAAGATTCCTAAAACATTTGACAAATATTTTTAGATTTAGACTGTATCTCTCCATAAAGTTAAAACCAGTTCAAATCTTTTATCCTACTTCAGGGTAACAGTCACCGAACTGAAGGAAAAGGTTTCTCAAAAAGCATAAATTCATTTCAGCTGCCTTTTTCTGCTGTTAATACTTTCTTCATGGTAAACTAACAGCTAGTATCAGAAGTCAAACTCTGTGAAATGCTCTGAAAAAAACCTCCAAACTTTATATATACATAATAAACCGTAATAACAAAATTGTTTCTTACAATTCCATAACTTATGGTTCATAGAATTAATATGAAATAATCACCCATTTCATCCCTGAAGGTGTTTAAGACTGGATGTCAGTGTCATGGCCTAGCTGACAAGGCAGTGTTAGGTCACAGGTTGGACTAGATGATCTCAGAGATCTTTTCCAACCTAGTTGATTTTGTGATTTCAAGTTCATAAACCAGACATTAATAAACTCAATTAATTAAAATTGGGTAGGGTTGGCGTTTGTTAATTTGGTACAATCATCAAAGCTACAAAATGAAACCCTAACTTTTCATGTGGGTTTCTGTTACACTTGTCCCAGATTCTAGGAAAGGCTGTGTACTCCACAGGTGTTTTCTGGATGTGAAAAGAAAATCCTAGAAATGGTAGCTTAAATTGTTGTAGCATTTCTCAGCAGTTCAGTGCTGGCTACCTACCTGTTGTCGTGCTTTGATTTCTGGCTTTCCATTCCTTTCATTCCTTTCATTCTGAACAGTACAAGGCTACTGTGCCATCATTTATAATGAAATATGCATTTACAGCATGTTTCCTCAGTAACTGGAACACCACATAGTTCATATTAACTGAGACAGAAGCAAGTAACAAAACTTGGTTCAAGACATTTGCCATTAAAATTGGATCAAATTCAAAGATGCAGTTTCCATAACTTCTATGCTGGGTGTCAAGCAGGCATCATCATTTTAAGTATGTTTTGTGTTTTGGGTTTTTTTTACATAAATGTCTTGTTAGCACAATCTAGCCATCTCTCTTAGGTCATGTAAGTTAATAATTCAACATTCAAATTATGAGTGTCTTTCAGCCCTAAATATCTCTGATTCAAATTATTCCCAAAAAACGGCTCACAGAATGTCTTGAAGGTTTTACTCAATACATAGTAGAATAGGAAAAAACCCACACAGGGTAAGTTCATGTACTTAGTTTAATATAGTCTTCTTTACATGCATAGGTATCCCGGTAGGGATATGTTATGAGCCTCATTGGATGTGGGGTTGGTAGTGTTGTGGTCGCAGCAGTATGGTTTAGTCTCCTAGGTTAGGTTTTCAGTCCGTGTACCTAAAAGGAAGAGGCGCTCCCTCCTGCCCTCCCCACCACGTGGTCACCGAGCCCTTAGGGACAGGACATTGACACCACACAACTGGGAGAGGGTGCGAGCAGAGAGAGAGCTTTATTCACAAAGCAGGGGATTTTATAGCCCTTTGGAGGGAGTTCAAATCCTCCAATGAGGGGAAAGGGAATTGTTGTGGCTTTGGGCCAATAGGGATGAGAGAATTAACATAGAGGCGGGGAAGGGTTTCAGGTAGCAAGGCGGACCCCGCCCCTCTGCTCTCAGAGGCGGGGTCTTGGGAAGGCGCAGAGGATCTCTGGGAAGGAACACATGGATTCTGGGAAGGGGGACACAAGAATTCTGGGAAGGGGAAGACATGACTTCTGGGGGGAACACATGGCAAAGGTAAACATACATTTTAAACAATATTAAAGCATCAATTCAAGGCATTATCAGTTACATTCTTAATCCATTCCCACACATAGGACACCTTATTGCCTGCATCATAACAAGAGTATTGAGTCAGCAATGTGTTTCTGGCCTTGATATATGAACTTCTGCCGCTTAGATTGTACTATGCTGAATGATGAAACCTAGCTCAGCTTTTTTATCATCTTTTATAAAATAACATATTTTTAAGATATCATTATTATCATTAGAATATGAAATAGTAATTTTATTCTGGCTCCAATTTAAGAAGAGATAAGTGTGTAAGTATGTACATAAGTATATATTGCAAGGATATGAGAGAGTATGAGAACTAGACAGACAAGGTCAATCCCACATTTTTTAATTTGACAATGTTTAGTTGCATAATAGTTAGATTTTTTTTTTTAGTCCACTAAAATTAGTATAACACCTTTTATTTAAATGCAAGAGGAAATATTTATTCACTTACTGTATTATAAACAGACTTTTCCCATGGTGCTTAATAAAAAACAACTGAAATTGCTAAGAACTTTTCCATTGTTTCTAATAGGCTTTATATAAAGCTGATTGTCAGCATCAAATATCGGCAGTGCAGAAATATTTATCTTTGCTCACATTTATGACACTGTTACAGAGACTTGTTTACACTCATACCACTGTGATCCTACAGGAACTCAGTACAAACCATACATCCTTCAAAGACTGAAAGCATATTTCTTTTGAATTATATATGTATGTTTGCATGGTTGCAATGACAATATAAGTGCAGATTGACTTTGTGTGTACCCTCATTTCAGTCCTAGTCCACCATTAATTGAATGTGCATGCTTCTCTAATCTAGTAGCCTTCTGTGATGAAGTGACTTCATCATCAGACAGAGGAAAAGCTACAGATGTCATCTACCTGGACTTCTGTAATGCTTTGGATATGGTCCCACACAACCTTCTTACTTCTGTATTGGAGAAGTATGGATTTGATGGGTGAACTATTAGATGGATAAAGAACTGGATAAATGAATGTGTTCAAAGAGGTACAGTCAATGGCTAAATGTCTGAATGGAAACCAGTAACAAGACGTCTCCTTCAAGCATCTGCACTAGGACCAATACTGTTTAATATCTTTATTAATGATGCAGACTATGGAATTGAGTGTACCCTCAGCAGATAACATCAAGCTGAGTTGTGTGATTGACATACCTGAGGGTTGGGATGCCATTCAGAGGGACCTGGACAGGCTGGAGGAGTAAGTACACATAAACCTACTGGAATTTAACAAGGCCAAGTGCAGAGTCCTTGTATGTTGGTCAGGGGAATCCCCAGTATCAATACAGACTGGGGGATAAAAGTACTAAAACCAGCCAGACTGAGAAAGATGTAGGGATACTGATAGATCAAAAATTGGACATGAGATGCCCTTGTGCTCTTGTATACCAAAAAGCCAACTGTATCTGCGATGTGTCAAGAGAAGCATCACCAGTAGGTTGAGGAAGATGATTCTCCCTTTCTATTCTGCTTTCAAGAGACCAAACATGGAGTACTGTATCCAATTCTGGGTTTCTCAGTAAAGAAGAGACATGGACCTCTTGGATTGAGTCCAGAGGAGGGCTGTGAAAATGATCAGAGAAGTGGAACACCTCTCCTATGAGGAAAGGCTGAGAGAGTTGATGTTGTTTAGCCTGAAGAACAGTCTGAGGACACCTCATTGCAGCATTTTTTTTCTACAAAGGCAGCCTATAAGAAAGATAAAGTTTTTACCAAATGTCTTGTGCAGGTTTAGAGTTAAACTGGCAGGAGAAATCAATCCAACTCAAAATGGGATTGCAAGTCAGAATAACAATTTAATAAAAGATCACAAAATACACTGATACAGAAGGAAAATTTGTTTGTGCCACAAAAACACCAGATGTACAGCCCAGCACAGTGGGGCACAAGCAGAATGGAGTTCACCAATCCCTGTGCTGAACACCACATGGCTCCCCTGAATTCAAAGTAAGAAGAAAGGAAGAAACCTGCTGGTGAAAATGATGGCTGCAGTCCGGTGGCAGTCTCAGTCCAGTCAAGGTTCTGGTCCTCCTCTGGATCTGAAGAGAGCTCTCAGTCCCAAAACCCCAAGCTTATATCCACTTGGGCTCAGATGGGAATGCCCAGTCCCTCTCCCAGGGTGGAGAGTTTCACAATGGATGATTTACTCTGAGAGGTGAACAATGGCATAATTTTGGCAACCCTGATGGCCCATTAGAAGACATGACCCCTCAGGTGGATGTGGAGGCAGGAAAACTTCCTTATCTCACAGAAGTTCCTAAACACCCAATTGGTAGCCTGAGGGGTTGGGTGTGCCCTGGGCAGCTGCTGCAAATGGGCCATTGTGAGCAGTTCATGAGAAAAATGACAAAGAGGGTTTAGAATACACACCCACCCAGTGACAAACTGATCCTGGTTACTAAAACCATGACATGTCTGTAATGATAGGAACAGGAAAAAGGGTTTTAAAGTGAGAGAATATATGCTTAGATTAAACATAATGAAGAGGTGTTTTTAGAACAAGGATGGTGAGACGCTTAAATAGATATTGCAGAAAGATTTTTAGATGCCCCAGTTTGGGAAATTATCAAGGTCAGTTTGAAGGGGGCTTTGAGCAACCACATCTAGTGTCAAATGTCCCTTCCTGTAGAAGGTGGTTAGGAGTGGCCAATCTTTAAAGGTCCCTTCCAATTCAAAGCATCCTCTGATTTTATGTCTGTACATGAGTGACATCATAATGTATTCATACAGGCATGAGCACAGTATAGAGACAATTTGAATCTTCATACTTTGAATTTAGAATTGTGATTTTTATCCTTCATATATGATCTATAACATACATTTTTAATAAAATAAGTGTAACACCGAGTAACAAATTTTTAATGCATTCTAATAATAAAGTATAGAAAAGATGTAAAATCTCTTAGGGCATTACCACATTACTTACATAACTTATAGAATTTAAAAATAGTCTGAACAGTTCTACAGACAACTGTGTTACTATTTCAAGTGTGAGGTAGTAATTGATTCCACTGTTTTCTGATATCCACATTTTTTTTAAAAAACAGGCAAATAGATACAGGCAAATGTGACTTATTTTATACCTCCCTAAGAAGGTAAATTGTACACACAAACCCAACCCCACCTTCCCCAACATGTTGCTGCCAAACAACAGTAAATATCAGATTCCAGAGCACAGTGAAGAAGCTGAGACCAGATGTGTCTACGGAGACAGAGGCTTAATTACAGGCCTCAATTGTAGCAGTAAGATCCTGCTTAATTGTGCATCCTACTTTGATAATTTAGCCCAGCTGCTCTGTGGCTATGAGAGCCATACAGCATAACATATCTCGGAATATTTTATGCTTTGAATAGAAAGATACACAACAATGTACAAAATAATGCTTGATGCTGCCCAATATATAGTTACACATATTAACAGAAATCAGTTTGTATTTATTTATTTTGTCTGCTGATAGAAGTAGATTGAGTAACTGAGAAGATAGGCTCATTTAGATTACACCAAAGTCACTTGTTCCCCCAGTAATGTCAGTGCTCTGGTTTAGTAACAGACAAGTGACTCCAAAATTTACATTTTTAAAGGAACACTTCACTGAAACTAGGCAAGGAAACAAGTTATGGTGTATTTTCCTATTACAGGACGGGATCTAAATGCAGATAATTATATGTCAGCATACAGATGTTATGTTTCCATGGATAAGAAAATACTGCTGAAATCTACAATTAAAAGCTTGATATTAAAGATAACATTATTATTGTTAAGCTAAATCTCCTTAAAAACTTGTGATAACCCTGAAGAAGAATGATGAAGTTCTTATTAGATGAAAAATTGGTATTTTCTTCTAGTGTACACTACCTATTAACAGAAAAAATTAATCAAGGACAAGAACTGCAGATATGTAAAACTTAGACTTATTTATCTCTTCTGTCTCTTCATTCTGCCCCTACGGAAACTGTAGCAGGACATACAGTCCTTCCTTCTTGTACATGTGCTTCCTAAATTGCTGGCTGAACAAAATTACTATAAAATGATGATAGAACTTATAGTAACCCCATGTCTTTTTGTCCCTCAAGTTCAGCCTGGTCTTCACATAGGGAGGAGTCAGAAAAGTCGCTTGAAATAACTACATTTGCTCTTCTTCCTCTTGCTCTGAATCCAGACCACTTAACCTCCCAAATAAGGATTAATTCCTTACTCTCACTGTTCCCAGCTTTTAAATTCCACACCGGAAATCTTATACAAAAGGTGAAAACCATGAGCAAAAGGTCCTTAAGACTATATCAATACTGTTAAAGAAACTATAGCCAGTGCTGGTCTGGGGGCCATGTACATATATATTATTAATGTTTTTCCTACAGTTCAAGTAATACCCTCCTAAGCAACCTCATCATGGTTTGGGGATACAAAATTGCAGGGAGCTTTACCAAATGATGTGACAGACAAGTAATGTCTACTGAGGAACAAAGAGTTTGAATGCATGCAATGAAATCCTCCACACCACTTGCTCCCAGCACCAGAGAATCTTTCTTCCTCTGTTTCATTTAGCGGTATGCAAATTGAAAAGCCCATTGCAACACTCCAGTACTGAAGCCTCAGACCTTACTGGGAGTATTACTTAAATGAACTTTTATTATGTATTACCAATTATTTATTATCTAAGTGAACTTTTTACCAATAAACTTCTGTAGAGCCTTTAGTTCTTTAATACTTTGACTTCACATAAAGATAAAACACCAGGACATTTTCCCCAGAGACTTCTTTTAATTTAGTGAGAAAATAGGCATTTTGGAGAAAAGGTTCACAGTGGCAACATATAACCAAGGAGAAGATTCTGCAAAGCACCCAGCAAACACCAACCACAACTGTAGTAAAGTGCAACCCATCAGTTTTAAGTTACCCAAAAGAGATTAAGGAAAGAGTAAAGGAAGAAAAGACAGTAAAAGAAGAAGTAAAGAAAGATGTTACAATAATAAAATTGTGTAGCTACTACCAAAGGGTCCTCTAGAAGTCCAGAACTCCACAAACCTATAGCAGCATCCAAGAGAAAAGGCAGAGCAGAGCTTCTGTGCCTCTATATTTATAGGGTGTGGCCACTGCGCCCACCCCTCCCAGGTGGGACGTGTGGCTCACCAACCACTCAGAGCCCTCCAAGACAGAGTGATGGGCGGTGTGGCTGATCAGAGGAGGGACACCAGGTGGCCCTTATGCAGTACAGCCACACCATGTGGGCACCGTGCTGTCCTGGGGCTGTCGGCCTGGCAGCTTTAGCCTGGCTCCCTCGCCCCATGCACAGAGCTTGTTCCCACACAGTAATTAAAGAGTTCAGTGAGATACAAATCCAGTCTCTCCCACCCAAACAGGAAGTTACTGTAAGGATAAAGTGAACATTACAGCTTAATAGAAAGTACCCGTGGGTCCATCCCTGTTCCTCAATGCAAGGGGACACTGTATACTTAAAATGGGAAGGGTTTACACATCATTGGAGGGGCAGGGAAAGCAATCTGTCCAGGTGATTTGCCGAGTCTAGCACTTCTTGTTGTCTCTATGCATGGTTCTTTGCAACATCAGGATTCCCAAAGTCCGTCCTCTTATTTGTTCTCTTCAGAAACTTGACTGAAGTTTTTTGGTGAGGTTTTTGTTTGTTTGTTTTTTGTGTTTTTTTGGTCAAAACCAGAATCTGACAAAAATAGCAGAATGTTAAATCTGCAAT
>VXAU01004918.1:116777-235757 GCA_013399695.1 Formicarius rufipectus
TATATCTTCTTCCATCTCTCCTCTGAGATTTTTGCCTCTTACAATATTAGATTTTTTTCTTTAGTCTTAAGGAACATTTCTGTTAAATTTTTGTGATCAACAACAACCTTTGTTTTGCTATTACTGTTGTTATCATCCGTTAGTAATTCCCACTGGATTTCTGCTTCCTACAGCAATAACAATGAAGTAAAATAGGGAGGGAGGAGATGGGGTACCGTGTTTCAAGAAGACATTACATTTGTTATGAACATGCATTTTAGAAGGAATGATGTAAGTTCTTTACAAAACTACGTGCACATCTTTGTGTTACAGGAAAGCCTGACTGGAATATTTGGAAACGTGAATTGCAGTCTATCAGTCACAGTTCATGTTCCTCATTTTAATCCCTAACGTCATTTCACTCTTATGCAGTGAAAACATGGAGGCAATTAAAATGATCCAGATATAAAATTTATAGTTGGAAGCCGTATTTAGTAAAAAAATGTGTAAATGCAATCACAATGAACTAGATATTTCAGTTGATTAAAATCAAATGCCTAAATCAAATATGATTTTATTTGTTAAAATGCAAATATTAATTGCAATAATTAATTATTTTATTATCTGGGAAGTAAGAAATGACAGTGTAATGAAATATCTGCAGTTTAATTGTAAGCAACCTTATTGTATTTTTTGTTCTATTCAATATTAGTAGCTATAACACCACAGTATCTAAGTCTCTTCTACAGAAAAAGATATAATTCACCTCTACTGCACGTACCTAATATAGGAAGAAAATATTTCTAAAGGAATAATGATATAAAGGGAGACATGAGACACAGAAAAAATAAAGTTGCCAATCTGGAGGAAGATAAAAAAGAATGAAAGGAGTAAAGAAGCAAAAAGTCTGCACTGAATGGGCATGAAATTTCCAGACTGCAGAATTTGTGACTCAGTAGATGGGGCATAGAAATAGGGAAAGAAAAACAAACATTCTCAAATAATCTTAAGGAATTCACATGTGGCTATTTGCTTACTTTTTTATCCTTTGAAATACCTGGATTTGAGAGTGTTTTATGATAAGAGCTAGTGTTTTGACTCTAATGAAAACACTTTTTGAAGATTACACCACTTGCTGTATACCAGAGTAAGTTGATTGTAGTGCCAAGTCCTGGAGTTGCTGAATTGTGTGTGTCAATATTTGGGTATAGACATATATACATACTTTTAAACATCTTATTTTCTTAAATAATTATTTTTTCAGTTTGTAAATTAGTCTCTGTCTTTCAGGACTTTCTTCTTCACATTTCTGCCATTCTGTGTCTAGTTCTAGAAAAAAATATAATAATATCAATACTCTGTAGCCATAGTGATATAAAAATATAAATGAAGAGATTGTGTCCAAAAGCTTTCTGCCTTTTTCAATCTAATCATCTGGTATAATAATCTTACACTTCCAGCGGCAAAAATATTAGAATAAATTTGAAACCAAATTACTTCTTCAAATTGATTTTGTTTAGTTATATATAAAATTTAACTTAGTATCTAAAAACAAAATTAAAAAAAAGAAAATAAATGCCTGTTTCATTTTGTTTTACTTCTATTAAATTTCATTTCAACAACAGAAATCAGTAAAATTTTATTGCATTAATATGTTATCTTCGATACTTTAGGCATTGCAGAAATTTCTTTTTATGCTAGATAGCAAAATAAAAATAAAAAAATACTTTTTATTTTCCTGTCATGTGCCAATGGAAGGAAACAGAACCCCTATCAGCTTAAATGACACAGTTATTGATGTGAATTGGGCAAACCATGTAATGTTTTTTCAATGCTGGAAAATTCTGAGCAAAATCAGTATGTCACACACCTGGGGCAGCAAAAATAATTTAAGCAAAAGTACATCAAAGGTGAAATTCACCATATGTAGAAAATCTGTTTAGGACCCATGAGGAATTTATATTCTGCTTTATTTTCAGAGTGCCAATGTTTTGAAGCTCTCCTGAACAGAGCACTAGTTAAAATATATTTATCAGTACAGGGTTCTGATATCCTACATAAATCAGTATTTCACAACTGATTGTATAAACACCTGAATTCAATTTTGAGTTTTATTGCTGTTCTTATTAAACTTCCCTGTTCTTCTAATGTATTAGAGACCCTAAGAGCAAGTAGAATTAAAAACAAACAAAAACCCAACCCAACCCACCCAAAACAAAACAAAATAACAAAACAGAAAGAAAAAATAAATAAATTATTTTATTTGGCATTTGAGATAGATTGGTGAACATGAACGGACATTTTATTGATGAAAAAGTAATTTTATAAGTTTACCTTTGATTCTCAAGTCTGTATTCCCACATACAGGATTAGCGATTAATAGGAACTCACTAGACCTGTAGAGGAGAAACTAAGTTTTTAGATTTTTTTTTCTTTTATTTTCTTTGCCTAGATGTGTACTGGAAGCAACTGTAACATCTCAGGGTGGCAGAAGTGTATCTGAAGTGCTTTACTGTGAAGCAAGTCTGGAATGCAAAGCAGCTGCTGTAAGGATCAGTACTTATATCAGTCTGCAGAGCAGGCAAAACCCAGGCAAAAAATTGCCTTTGCCTCTTCTTCCCCTCTGTTGTGCTTCTCTGCACCTTCTGTCTTAAAAGAAGCAATACAGAATATACCCCACTGTCAACGGTATCATGATATGAAGTCTATTTTAAGCATTTCGAAACTAGATAAAACATTTGCACATATGAAAGTATGTGACATGACTACAGATTCTGACAAATTAATATTCAAGGAGCTGTAATACAACCAAAGATACTGCCATATGATTAAAACATTTTTTTTTCCTAACCAAATTTATTCTTTTTAGGTCTCTTATACTAAATGAAACTTAATTAATGGTACCTCAAATGCTGACTAAATACTTACATGTGGGTTTCCCAGTTTGGCATGCTAGTTTATCTTTGATAGATTTTGATAGGTATAAAAGAGTTTGCTCTGATTAAGAGGATTTTGCAAAACTTGCTGTTATGATAGTATTTTGTGGGTATTCTGATACTGAGTAATTAGGATCTTACTTTTGTAGAGCATATTATATACTTCTCTGATTTTTTTAAACACAAATTAAAAAACCAAATCACAAATTAAAAATAAAAGTTTTCTTTTTGGAATTTATGATGTATGTCGCTACAGGGAGAAAAATATGAAATATATCTATAATTCAGTCAGAGTTTGTCACAAATCTTCCCATTTTGTTGATCTCTTTCTCAACACCAGTAGCAAGTCTGTTCCACACACTGTTTTAGTTGTGCTTATTTTTTTCCTGGTTCTTCAACAATACATTTTGACTCAATTTCTCAGTAATTTCTTTACAAGAATCTGTATCCAGCTGAGAGCTCGCATTCTCTGGAAATCTTTCTCTTTGTGTGTAAATGGTCCTATTTTAAGTGCTGGTACAGAGCTTGATGAGTTGTCCAAATGGAGATTTTAAACAGTATTTAAAATACCACACTTTTTGCAAGAGATGCAAATAGAGCTGTAATTTATGGTACATGATTTGAGACTGGGCAGCATGCCATAGGGCAGGCTATTAAACAAGGCCTGAAATGAATAACATTTTTTTTTAACAATAATGAAATACAGTTCTATGGAATTAATGTTTTTGGAAATGTCAAGAGCTGTAATTTAAAATATGGAGATCTGACATGGCAGACAATATTTGTATTTGCATCCTATGAAACCAAAACACATTTTTAGAGGCAAAAAATTAAATTGATACTACAACTATCCACAACAAAGACCTGAGAACCTCTGGATACCTGTCAAAGGTAAAAGTTTCTCAGTTCATATAATTTAGACATAATCATGATCAAAGTGATTTATTGATGACAAGTAATTAACAAGCAATTGGTGAATATGTGGTCAAGGTCAATAACAATGCTATAGGAGATAAATCACACGAGTAGACCTTTTAAAAAGTCAATAAACACATAGTTCTAAACACCCTTCTGTATCCTGACTTTCTGTCTGTCACTATATCATGCATGTACACACACACTTATGCACACAAAAATACAGGTCATGAAGGTCACCATTGCCTAGGATTGGGGAATTCCTTCCATGCTCACCCTTCCTGTCGGAGATGAGCATGCCCTGACTTTGAGTGCACCCCGGCCACTCCCAGCACCTTGCTGATGGATGGGTTGCTGAGAAAGCACTCCATGGGCTCACATTCACACAACCAAAGTGTGATCCCTGCCTTGCCACCCTGAGTACTGCATCCTGCATTGCCACCTCACTTAGAACACAACTGCTCATCCTATCCCACTTGGAGGTGGACAATTTTTTTTAGTATTAAATTTAATGGTTTGTTTATGCTTATTTCAAGATATCTCATTCTTTGTTTCAAAAGTCGTTTTGAAATTTGGTTTATTTGAAGCAATGAAAACTTACTTCAGAAAGAGATATTTAGGAACTCCAGTTTACTTAAAGAGGAAACTTAGGTGGCTTGATTGGTCCACAAGTCTCTGTTTTCTGTCAGTGCTTTCCAAGTAGCCAGGTTACTACCAGCATTTATATTTATTTCTAAATGCAGTACTATTTTCAAGCAAAATAGAAAGTAGTTCAGAAATCAGAGTCCAGAATTCTAGAATTTCAGATACCAGACATTTGTCTTTGAAGTTGGAATTCAGCTCTTAGGTGTAGACATCTCTCTACAGACCTTGTCTAAATCTTTGTTTCTTCAAGTGATCTCAGTGACTAAATGGAATTCGTAGCAATTATTGTGAAGTCTAAAACACTAATTCTTGCCTGACTACCCAAGAATCAAGTAGCTTAGAAATACTGCTCTTTCTGGTTTCAAATATTCCATTTGGATATTTTCTATATTTTCTGAATATTTTTCTACTGACTCATTTATTTTTTTATATGAGTCTTCGCTGACAAAGTAGGTTAAATCTAGTAGCCACAGTAATTGCTATTTTGAGGAGAAATATAAGTGAACTGAAAAGTTATAACAGTTCTGAGGTATTATGGTAATTACTTTTAAATATTGTCCTAAATATTTTTATGTATTTTATCTTTTGAAAAATGTAACAGGATTTACAGTGGATTTTTTTTGCATTGAATTTGACTTAAAGAAAGATTTTCATAGTGTCTGATGACAGGAACCTGATGAAAGCCAAAAAATTCCACCCTCAAAACCCAGGATGCTATCTTAAGTGTTTTGAAAGGCTCTACAGATGATACAGTACATTAAAGAGGTAGGAAATGTCTTTACATCTATGATTTAGGTAATATCAGTAACTTCCATAGCTGCATGTTCATGGTTTTGTAATACTTAAATACTAAGAACTGCACAGTAAGTATACTGTGAAAAGTTCACCTTAATAAATTAATTAATAAGGTGTAGCATAATTGTGATGTAAATGCAGGAAAAAAGGTGGTAGTAAAAAAATTCTATTGATGTACTTTGCAGAGGTCTGCATTAAGTCATTTTGCTTGGCTTTGAGCAATTTTCCAGGCTTCGGCCTGAGGTGCTTTTCTGGGAATAGTTCTGGCACTGTTGGTATGAGCAGTCAAAAAGAGAAGATGGCAGTCCTGAAAATAAGCACTTTTTGATTTGACTGTGGTATGTCTTATTAAGACTAAATGTCTCTTTTTCACAAGCTGTGGAAAAGCATGATTTTGTTTCCAAGCAAGGAGGCTTTGTTATAATAATTCAAGTGATTTGTACCATCCCAGGAAAAATATTATTTAAAGGACTTATTAACCTGTTTGAAATGAATAGATAGACTGGCAAAGGGAGTGAGAAGATGGCAGCTGAGGGCTTAAGATGGTATTTTAAAAATACATAGAATTTATGTGTCAATATGTGGACCATATTGAGATAAATCTATTTACAGAGTGTTTGATTAGAGGGATATCTGTTTGCTCTCAATAGACAGTTTCACCTCCAGCTGTGACCTTGCATTTACAAATAATGCTTTGAACTCATATATATGCTCATGAGAGCCTGTGTCAAAATTTGCAGTGACTGTAATGCTGCAGGGCCATCTTTAATAATACCATGCAAATCTACAGTTTAATTTTTCATCTGAAAATAAAATACAGTAATTTTATTTAATTTCAGGAGATAAATGGCATAACGTTGAAATATTTAGGTTGGAAATCTAAAAATTACTGAAGAAGAATTAGGGTTTCTTTATTTGCTTTTACTTAGCCTGCTACGCCTATCAGAATTCCAGACAACTAGAAGACATGATACCCTTAAGAAATAGCTTCTACTGAAAAGACATCTGCAGCTGCACTAACGTACTAAGGCCAAGGAACTACACACTGTGAAAAGTAAGAGAACTATCCTCCTCTAATAAAAGATTCTATCCCAAAACAATATCTATCTCCACAAATTACTATATGGGAAAAATGTTTTAGCAGATAAAAATTTCAGAAAGCAAATAGATTCTTTAATATGCTTGTAAATAACAAGAAAGGTTTGAGACAAATGTGAGATTTTATATGATTAAAAATATTTTCAAGAAGTGAAATAGAAAAAAATCAAAAGGAATAGATATAGACATGATGGATAAAAAAGTTAAAGCAAAAGGTTAAAATTAAGACAAAAGAAGTCTATACTGAATAACACTAGGAGGTGAGGTAGACAGACAATTAAGTGTTTGCTAATTTAGTTGAAGATAGGTTAAGTTTTTAAGTTTCATTCTACTAAAAAGATTTTTAATACATGTGTATAAACAAGGCATGTGATGAAATGTTGAGGAAAAAAATGACCGCAAGAAAACAGTTGACAACCAAGGGAAGGAAGAATCCAGTAACTTGGATAATAAAGATTTATTGGGATGTGGGTACACCATTATTTGCTTTTTGAATCAAGGGATCTTAGATAAATTGATTAGCTGTGCTTTAAATGACCTTTCTGGCACATACAAAAAAATGTGCAAAGGAAAACAATATTCCTATGTAATCCCTAGCAAAGTTAGGGAATACAGTTGTTATTATTATTATCCAAGGTAGGACCCTTGTAAGGCTAAATAAAATTAGCCACTGAACATTCTTTGTCCTTTATTTCTGTGAAAACTGATTCTGTAGAATTTCGTCTGAGGATCTGGTTGATTTATATATTGACTGGTTCTTCCAAATACTCAGTAAGGAAATTTGAAACATGTTTTGCCCATGAAAGAATTAGAGAAGAGCAAAGTTTTTGTTTTTGTTTTTGTTTTTGTTTTGTTTTGTTTTGTTTTGTTTTGTTTTGTTTTTAACCAGTGGATCACTGTTGCTTCTGATAGATTGCCATCCTGATAGCAGATATATGATTACATACTGCACTGACTCCGGAAGGATCACACTGGAAATTAATTGAATAAAAAACAGCAAACCCTAATTTTCTTCCAACAAGATATTTTATCAACTTCTTAATTTTTGCAAATAGTAATGTTCATCTGATATTGACATTGAGACCAAATGTCAATACCTTATACATAATATAGTAAAACTAAGACCCCTTCCTAATCAGAGAAAAAGTTTAGTTTATTTAATCCTAAAATATGTGTTGACATATGATCAGATGAGTTAGACAACATGCTTCTCATATTTCATTTAATTTTATTTTATCCCGTGTGCAAGGATTGGTGACATATGATTCACCTCATAGATTTGGACCATCTACTCTGTAGACACGAGATAACTACAGGTTAAATAATTTTCTATATAATTTTGAAATCTTTCGAGGATAGTAGGAATTGCATACTAGTAAAGTCTCTTTTCTCAAGCCTCATAGAGAATAGCTCGGTTTGACTACTTACCAGTTGGGTAGTGTAATTTGTTTAGTTGAAGATTAGATCAGTACTACTTGTTATGCCAAAACCTACCAAAACTTAAACACTTAGTGTTAAAATCCAATTATTGTGAAAAGTCTCTGCCCAAATTAAGCTGCAAAAAAGACCATATGCCGCAGTCAATAACACAGAATTTACTTTACCATGAAAGTGAGGTAGAGAGAGAGAAAGAAACAGCAAAGGGGCGGGAGCAGGGAGAGAGATCAAGCAGAAGATACTCACCACCAGTAGATCTAGCGGTGTCCCATTGGTCTTTCTTCAGTCTGGATTTCTTGGTAGGGGGATGGTCTCACAGCAATTCAAAGCTTTTCACTATTTATGTATTTTAGCAAACAAAGGAATTAGTGTTTGTTGGCTACACAGTTCTTTTATGCTATTGGTTTAATTATTCCCTCATCTATAATGCAAATTAGTTCACATGTATATTCTTTCTCTTGAGTTGGTGGGTGGCTTTGCTTGATGGGTCGTGACTTGGTGGTTGTGATCTCCCCCTAACAGAATTGCCTTTTACTCAGAGATGATTTCAGCCCATTTTCCAAGTGGCTTTCCTTGTGGCCTATAAATTCTGCATTCTTTGTGTCCCCTATCAGTGATACATTCTCCTTCCCCAGCCTTATTATCCTGATCCTAGGTCTGGGATAACACCAGACAACAATACTGCCTTTATCTTATCTCAAGTTCCTGCTGCAGTGGCTTATTTGCAGTCAAAGTTCCAGGTATCCACAGAGGCATATTAGGGGGATACTTTGGTGATTGCTGGTGGTTGCAGATGGCATCTGTCCTATTTCCTGGGGTGATCTCTTGTTCAACAGGTGATATGTCTATGAGCAGGTACTTCTTTATACAGTTTTCCACAGTGCAATTTTTGTCCAGATGTGTTAACTAGGATGACCAAACTAGATCTTGCCTCCACTAGGCCAGGAGTTAGTGCTATCCTGCTTCTCCATTCAATGCTTAACTCTTGGCAAAGTCCTGTGGTCTTAACTGTGTTTGAGGCAGGCAACTGTGCTGTCTAAGTTCTTACACTCGAGAGATTTTTTTACACTATATTTGTACTGAAAAGGTAAAAAAACAAAACAAAACAAAAACAACTATGACAAACTTTATATTGTTAGATTGCCTCTATATCCTGCTGCAAAAATGTGTAAAAAGGAAAAAGAAAATTTGTGAACTAGATAGTCACAATGACATAGAGAGATACCTCTCTTTTCATGCAAATGTTTCTACAAGATGTGAATATAATTTTCTCCACAGGGAATGAATGCTATTGTCTGATATCCCAATTAAATGTATTTTGTCATTTTTTTGATCTGTCTTTCTCGTTTGAGATTAGAGCTCCTTTGTGACTTTTCAGCATTAACAAAACTGAAACAGTAGACCTTCCTATTATAAAGAATAAACTCATTTCCTATGAGCATTAAATTAGACACTGAATGCATTGATCTTTTGCCATATCCACACCTAACAATCTTCTCTTTTGCATGGTGATATACAGAACATGCCTGTTCTGTCTTGCATTAGAATGAAGATGAAAGGTCTTAACATATTTTCATTAATTTACAAGTGAATGAGTACAGACTTGCCAGTTTGTTACTCACTGAGATGAAAAAGCAAGAGTCAAAAAAGGGAATAAAGATAAAAAACACAACTTTATGTAGTAAATAAATTCCTATCTTCTTCCTGACCATGCACTTCCCTATTAATTTTCTCCCTGTATCTGTTTTGGACCACCACATCTAGATGTTTCCAGGAGAAAGACTGGGCATAACTTGGGGGGTTATTTCATTGTAAATTCTTCTCCTAAAGGCAGTATGGATGAAAATTGCTCCAAATTTAGGTTCCTTTTTACCTACAAAATACTCCAAAGGAATCAATTCCAGTCTTTGCACCTGTAAAAGTCCACACTTGTCACGGAGAGGTGTGCAACAATTCATCAGTTATAAAAAACACTGACATACTGGTGAGGTACAGTTTAACACTCCTACTATTTGATACACTTTGAGTTGAAATAAATCTAGAATCTTAGTTTCATGGAATCATTAAGGTTGGAAAAGACCTTTAAGATCAACAAGTCTACCTGTCAATGTAGCACCACCAACATGTTCATCATGAAACCATGTCCTCAAATGTAATACCCACAGATGTTTTGGAAACTTCCCACGTATGGTGATTCCACCACTTCCCTGGGCAGTCTCTTCTAATGCATTAGAATTCTTTCTTTGGAAAAAAAAAATCCTAATAACTAATCTAAACCCCCTTGGATACATTTTGCATCCATTTCCTCTCATTATGTTACTTACTAGGGTGAAAGGACCAACATCCACCTGACTACAATTTCCTTTCAGGTAGTTGTGGAGAGTGACAATGTCTACCCTGAGCCTTCTTTTTTCCTGGCTAAACAACCCTAACTACCTCAGCCTCTCCTCATAAGACTTTTGTCACTATGTTTCCCCCTATGTCCGACAAAGGATGGAGATTCTTCTCTGCCTTCCTCATGTTTCATAGAGTATCAGATATTACTAAAAGGAGACCCAAGCCAAAGGTTAACAAAGGGACTGTGGATAGTGTGCTTTTGCAGAAGAAACTCCCAAGCAGTGAGGAGAGAAACCATGCTACCCAACTTGTTTTTTGGGTCAGAGATTGGTTTGTGCCAATTTTTTTTACCAATATAGACATAATTGTTTTGTTTGCAAGTCAATTCAAATAATTTCAGTGCATATGAGTGACATATCAAAACATTATCTTATAAAGATAATACAGCAGGATTTAAATAATCATAGGCTTTTTCATGTCTGACAAAATCAGGTTCTCCTATTTAAAACTGTTCAACTGCCAGGGAAACAGACTAAATTCTGTGCAAAATTCCAGTTAAGAAAAGTCTGACAGCAGAGCAACTGAAAAGTCACAACTGCAGGTTTGTGTTCTTAGTGCTCATCTTCACAGGCACAACTGATTCACAGACTAGAATGCGCTTCTGTCTCTTGGGAAGCCATATCTGAGACAGCAACTGAAAACAACATGACAGCTTGAAGTCTACTTGGCTTTGTGAGACACTTTTAAAAAATTTTATTTTTATGAGGAGTCCACTCTTGCCACTGATACTGCTGTAATCTTGAAGTCTAATAATCTAAATCAATAGCAGTGATCCTTTTCTGTCTGTATTCATGCTGTGTCTTCTTCACTGCGTACTACTGATAAATTAGATGAGGTTTAAGGTTTAGATCCCCACAGTTAGCTATGTGACAGAAGCAGAAATTTAAACTATATTTAATAATCTAAGTCCAAAATTCAGATTTGACTTCTAAGGCATGTAATTTTATAGATTGTTTAATGTTACATTGTCAGCTGGATTTTTTACCTAGTCTATGCCTCTCTGCAGCCTACAGTCGTATATTGAGTAGAGATGCAGCCCAGGGAGGACAGTGTTGAGCAGATAATCCATGCTGCAGCCCATGGAGGACTCCATGCTGCAGCAGGTGGATGTGCACTGAAGGAAGATGCAGACTCTGAAAAGTCCATTCTGAAGGAAGTTCCTTGCTGGAGCTGTGGCTGGAGAGTGGAGCCCATGCTGGAGCAGGTTTTCTATCACAAACTGTGGCCTCCGAGGGACCACACTTGAGCAGTCTGTTCCTGAAGGACTGCACCCTGTGGGAGGAGCCCCTGCTGAAACAGGGAAGAAGCGTGAGGAGGAAGGTGTGGCAGAGACAACATGCTATGAACTCACTGCAACTCACATCTTCATCCCTTTTGCACTGCTCAGGAGGAGGAAGAAAAAGAATCATGAGAGACGTTGAGCTTGCTAAGAAGCGGGGTGGAAGGAAGTTTTGTTTTTATTTCTACTCTCAAAGTTATTAATTTTCAATAAATTAAATTCATTTTCCTCAAGTTTCTTCTGTTTTGCCCAGAATCATAACTGGTAAGCAATCTCCTGTGTTTATATTAACCCATGAGATATTTTACCTTATTTCCTCCATTTGTTCTGTTCATGAGGAGTGATAAAAATTTAAGAAACTTAAAAATGAGTCAAAGAAGTTATGGGACAGAATGTGATGTCTGTTTTAATGACGTAACCTAAAAATTTGCCTCAGGATTTCTTTTTTAAACTGTTGTGAAAATGGATAGTTTTGGTTTTAACTCTAAATTCAAGTTTTTGTTAAAATCATATGAATTTAATAGAAGTCTTGAGGTTTTGCAAAAAAAATATTTTGATAAGGGAAAACTCCTGATTTGCATGCTTCTGGTGGTTATCACTTTGTTTCCCAGCTGTAAGACCTCTGGCTCACCCAAGAGCTCATCAAAGGGGTTTTACACCAAAAGGATGCAAAGCCCCAAAACCTGCCCCAGAGATTTATTAAAGGGATCATAAGTTCTTTTATACTTTTAGGCTGCATGTGAGAAAAATGTGACAGTTTTTCAGGTGGTCAAAATAACACACTTTTAGTGGCAAACTTGGGAAATTAAGGGAATGTGGCACAAGTTTAAAGTGAACATTGAATTACAGTAAAGCATTTCATGAAACATTGACTTAGCAAATTCCAGCTCATCCAGGTTTAACTTATGCAAATATCAAGAAAAGAAAATTAGGAGGAGTAAAAAAAAAGCAGAGAGAGAGAGAAAGAGAGAATTATACCTACTGTTTTAGATCCACAGTAGAACCAGCTACCACAAATCCAAGAATGATAGGACCACAGCAGGCAAGGGATGTCATGGTGTTGCTTTTATTTGCTCTGGATTCCTGTGGCCATCACTCCTCATGTGGGGCTTCCAATCTGCCAGCCATTTGGGATCTGTGTTAGGGCCTCCAGGGGCTGTGGTGTGTGGTTCCAGAGGTGCCAATGGCAAATAGCCATTCTGGGGCTGAGTTAGGGACTCCAGGCGATGTGGTGTGAGGAAGGGCTCTCGGTGTACCAGTAACTGGTAGGATATAGGGGCAGAGCACCATTCCACCTTGTTAGAACCTGATCTGCCCCCTCCCCCACACACAGAGTTGTTTTGCACCAGTAATAACTTTTTTCCAATCTCTCACAACAGCTGACCTATCTTTGATGTTACACTTCTGATGATATGCTGCAGACCCAGTCCCAACACAGCAGGTCCATGTAGGACTTGAACAGGATGCCTATATCACAGGACAGAATGTACAGCATGGAGAGTCAGAACAATTTATAAACACCTCCAGTAACTAACTAGGCACCCAATAACTACTTTGTATCACAGAAGAGGCTTTTCTAAAATATTTTCCCATCTCTCTTTTGTTGTCTTTTTTCTTTAATAAATTAGATGATGAAGAAAGGGCTAAGTTGGATTTCTCAAAGAAATCTATGACAGTATCTCTCCTTCAAATGTTTGCTTTTCTAATGCACTCAAAATATGCCTTTTGGGCACCTGAAATATTTGAAGTATTTGTGGTACATTGTGTTCATGGAAGGTAAGGAAAACTCTCCAAAAAAGTGTGAAGTCACTGCCAGCTCTCTCTCTGCTCGGCAATGCTATAGGAACTGCAGTTTCCTTTCTGCTTTTAACTCTTTCACTAAGCCAGAAAAAAACCCAAAAGGATTGTGTGTTGAGAATGGGGAATTCAGCAATATGTGCAAAGAAAAAAAAAAAAAGAAAATGAAAGAGCAAAAATACGGTGGACAGAAAACACAATGGGAAAATTCCATTTACTATAATACAGGTATATAAACAAAAATGTAAATTAGGGCAATCTTAATAATTAAGACCAAGAATGTGCAATTAGGAACAGAAGAAATGAGATTGTCTAATTTTATCATAATTCCTGGATCACATGCTAGAGGGTGTTTCACTGTAGAATAGAACCAGACTTTTAAAATTTGCATGTTTACATTTAAATATGCAAGTCAGATAACACTTTGTTCTCTTTGGCTTATCACTTATATTTTATCAACTTCTTATTTGGTGAGTGGCTCTTTCAGGTTATATTATTATTCTCAGTATAGCTTCTGTCTTTGTTCAACTGCTGCTCAGCATACACAAGGAAGACTTGCAAAGAATAAAAATTCTAAATTTTTTTTTTTGTTCCCACCTTCCACCTTTTTCAACTGATCTAAGGGATAAAAAGAAGCTTTCAGCCAATCAAAAATGAGCGTTTAACCCTTGGTATCAGGTAAAACCATGATAAATAATTTATGCTTCTTGTTCAGATAGATCTCTTGAATGCACAAATATGCAGCCTGAGTTGCTCAAATCTGAAATTATAATGCCCTTTCTATAATTATGAATTCCGCTTTTGGGAATAGAAGTAGAGTCCTGTTTCAAAACAGTACTTGGATGGAGAGGGAAAAAACAACACCCAAATTTTCTGCAGGGAACAGTGTAAGTGAAAACAGATAGGGAGCTAGTGCTCTTTCAGGCCAACTTACAAATCAGGCCCCAGTGTTCTTTTTGCGTCTATGAAGTTCAACACCTGCAGGAACTAGAAACATAATTATTATTTATGTACAGGTTGGTTTTGAGAGTTTAGCAAGCTCTCAGACCTACACATTTGAATTTTTTGCTCATGGACTCATACATTCTGCAGAATTCACAATATTGCTTGTTGACTCCAGGACCTCTTTGTCAACTTTTTCTTCTTACTAGCCAGTAGAAAACTGAATATATAGTATTTCCCTAAGTTTCACTCTGAATCAGGCTCACTACTTCTTAGATCATGTAGACAATAACAGCAATAACAAAATACTTCTTCTCCAGGACTGAGCCAGTTCCTATTTAGCTCTTCCTGAGCTCCATTCAGTGAGCCACAGCCTTAGTTACCAATCTCCACACAGCTGTCTGGTTGTACTTAGCATGTATCTGTTTTTAGCCTGATTGGGGTTCACTGTTTAATCTTCTGCCACCCAAGAGAGCAGATAGGAGATATTTCTGTAGTCAGCTGTAGTCCTGTCCAGCTGGATCAGAAAATGGAGTCCAAAAGGCCAGATAAGTGCTCTCAGACATTTTGGACTGTCTGACAGATTTTTTTTTACCACATCATACTCCTGTTGACTCAAATCAGTATGGTAATAAGTGTCTACCTGCAAAACCCAGTTGTGCTTGGTGAGGAGGGAGCAACATGCAAGCCGCAGCACATTCCAGGCAGAATCTGAGGCTTCTGGCTTATGGAAATTGTAATTGGATGAAGAGAAATGTATAATGATGAGCCTATAAGCAGCAGAAGATAATACTGACTGTATTCTGTCCAGGAAAAGAATTTTTATGTCATTCCTCCAACAGATTTCATCTGGTTTTTGTTTGATAAAGAGTAAATGTAAAGAGGAGGAAGCCGGAGGATACCAATAGGCAGCAAAAAGAAAAAACAATTGCCCAAATCATTCACATTAACACAATACACTGAAGAATAGGCATCTATAATGATTTTTGAAAATATTGACATGCTGAACCAAATAACAGCTACCATCTCAGCTGACAGCAGCTGCCAACAGCATGTGTAATAATTTTTCAGACTCTGTGGTGCCTACAATAGGCAGCAATTTTTTGGGTGTTAGGGAATGCAGGAAGGAATTTCAAACAAAAAACCTTTTTATTTTTCTCCCGTAGCATTTCTGCTTATTATGACAGTCATAACAACACAGTCAAAAGCTTGATCAGAGAAGTCATGGCTGCATATTTATATAGTCCATAGCTCTTGTTTCCCAGTGGATTTTGTGTCATTTCAGTCAGAAAATTGCCTCCAGACAAATGCAATAATAAATTGAAGAAATCATTTTCTGACTTTTCTTTTGCTGTGATGAGCCTGAACACAAAGGAAAGTGAGAAAATAAGGGTCATCATGAAATGCTTACTTTGGTAGCACTAAATCATCTAGCTAGCATTTGTTTCATGACAAAGCAGTCTTCATAGGAAAAATAGCCCACCAACAATTAATGTTTGTCCTGATCAAAAAAGATAATCAATTTTTTCATTGAGGATAAAATAAAAGGATTAATGTCATATATGTTAAGATTTGTAAATTATTTTGTAAATTACATTTAAATTATCTGAAGTCATTAGTACAAGATGGAATAAAGAATTGCATGTCTGTAATGTTAGGTTTCTAAAACTTGGAGTAAGTGCCTAGATTTTTTGACGGTTTATGTGAAATGACTACTAATCATCCATCAATAGATGGATTAACAATAATTGTAAATTATTGAGTTCCAAGTTACATACAGCTGATGAGAAATTAATGCCAGTCACCATTATTTTGCTCCTTTCTAGTGATTGGTAAGCTAAGTTAGAATTCCAAGAAAGCTCATTTCAACTATTTGTGTTTGCAGAAGATAAAATTATTCTGAGGATAGAAATATGTGTTCTTAGAAGGGATTACTATTCTCTATTATAAGATATTAGGGCATTTATATCCGCTATTGCAGATGCTCAATTTTAGAAACTTTCACTCTTCAAGTGGAATAAAACTAGGGAGTGAGAGAGACTAGTTTCTTAATTTAGTGGTGTAAAGTGGCTAGTGTGATGCCTGCCGTTAAAGGTGAGTACTTATAAAGGAAATCTAATTTTCCTTTAATCTGAATAAATTCAGAAGAGTGTATGAGATGCTCTGATTATCTAATTAGAACTAATAGGTGGCCTTCTGTTCCTACTGAAAAGATGTGTTTTTTTCAAATTGATTTTATATCAGAAAGTTCTGTAATGTGTAGGGATAAGTACAGTACACTGGGAAAAATTATTTTACTTCCATCATGAAGCAGCAGTTTCATTTCTGTATACTTTGAAGAACTTCAGTGGACTAGGAAAGCAATGTCACAGCCTTGTCAGATATGTACAGATATATCCACTTACTGCTGTAAACAAAAAAGTAAAGGAATGGAAGATCTGAATCATTCCTTTGTTTTTCTCAGGTACATGCAAGTATTAATTTAATTGCATTACTTTAGCCTTTATAAAACATAGTGTCTAAACTTCTGCTCTTTCAAAACAGAACTGCCAAGTAGTGATAGGTGACGGAGTTTTCATGCAAGGAGTGCGCATTTCTCCAGCTACTGCCTCAGTTTGTAGTTTGTAGTATTTGTTTTCACAAAATATAACAGTAGGAAAAAAAAAAAAAAGATAGTCACAAATGTGAAATAATCAGGTTTGTTAATGCTTTTTATTTCATCTCTAAAGGATGAGCTTCAATAAAGAAATGCAGACTGTGTTTGCTTCATAAAGTCTTAGTGTAAAGTTACTTTGTTCTGTGCATTGTCACAGTACAGGACAACTGTGTTGGGTGCTTTTATTTGACTTATACAAAATGATCATGTCAAAATTATCTTTATGGGAAAAAACACAATATATTTTCTGATTTCAAAACCGTGATACTTTTTTTGACTAAACGTGTTAGTCAAAGGTGTCTAGTTGTCAGCTTTNNNNAAATAATGCTCAGATTTAAAATTATTTCACATAAGACAGGGAAATCGAAATGCTATGTAGTCAGGAAAATAGCTCACAGACAAAAATCCGATTGCTGATTTTTTTAGTAGATAATGTGCACTGTTTAAACTTCCTGAAGTTTTTGATTGAATCTCCTTTTTTAATCGCTAATACCTAATTATTTTAAGGAGTATGCTGTTGAAATTCACAGTGATAACTGAGATTATAGTGAAACAACTTTCTCTGTCTTCAAGATATCTCTTTCTAGAAAGTTAATGTCTATCTCTGATAATATTTCTGTCATGACAAAATCTCATAAATAATAGCAGGAATCTTTTGCTTATTGAAGAGCTATTATTTTGAAGTAAGGAATTTTGTACTAAAATATATTTCTGCACTTAAAGAATTCTATTTGCTTTATTCAAAGATTAGACTATTTGAAACATATTAATAAAGTCCTACTTATTTCCAAGAACTTTAACGACTAAGGATTCATTCAGGCAAACTCACAAAACCAGTCTCCTGACTCATCACCAGTGCTTTCTCAGTTATACAAATGTATATTCAGGATATATATATATATGATATCTATCAGGGACTAATTATTATGCAACTTCCTAAACATTTATGATTATTCTTGTTAGCATTAAAGGGTATTTAGACATTCAGAAATCAAACAGACAATTAATTATATCATCATTCTTATGGGAGTTACTGCTAAATCCATAACTGGCTATAAGAAAAGTGTGAAAGAGGAAGCTATAAGGACTGCAGACACTTTGCCCTTCAGAATAGAAAAAACTAAAGGAATCATTGAAAGCAGAGAAGATAAACACTTTGTAATGTAAAGCAATTGCTATTATTCTCTCAACTTAAGGCAATGTGAAGAGTTTGGTTGCTGATAAAGAAACCACTTTCAAAACACTGAGGCAACAAATGCAAGAAAGAAAGAAATTGATAACTGGCTTTATTATTTTTGAGTCAGCTACTAGTTGTTGATTATACTTTTATGTCCCATTTTAACACCATGCAGCAGGGAAATTTGTGCAAAGGCTGGATGTACCAGGTTGCACTGTGAGTGCTGAAGAGGTGTGTATTCAAATATGCTACATGTAGCTCATCACGGAGATGAACAATTTATATGTAACTCAAAGAATCCAGATACCCTTACCTTACATCTTAGGCTCATCTGGCCAAGAATGGTATTTTTCTAAATGCAAGCAGTAATTAAAGAATTTTATTGTATCAAGAATATCAGAGGTAATGGGTTAACTTAAAAAAAAAATGTATTATAGGATGTAACCTTGTGTTAGAGCTTCAGAAAAAGAAATATGCTGAAATGACACTTTTTGTTAACATCAAATTTATGCACATTTTCTACTGATACCAGTCTTGTAGTAGAAACAGGTTTTAACAACTTGGTATCCCCAGGTAAAATGCAAGCATATGAATGAGTCACCTGAATGACACAAAAATAGCAGATGTTTAGTGAATATCTAGTATCTTTATTTTGTCCTATTCTGTGTGTTAATTTTGAAAGAATTATTTTGAATCAAAACAACTCAATGCTGTTTGTACATTAGACCATAACATCTGCTCCCTCAGATGCTAAGATATGAAGACCAAACTATCTACTGATTTCTATACAGTAATCTGTTTCTAGGATTCATTACATATTCCTTGTTATGACATTTTAGTCTCAGGGAACTATAGCATAGAGTTTGATTCACATCACTGTGGCAGTATCTTTATGCATTGGTTAATATGCAGTGGAAAATTCCAGCGTGTGCTTTCTCACAAAAACACACCAGTTTAAAACACATTTGCTTAACACATATGTAGGGAGTTTGTACAATATATACTTGTCTTTGTGCTGTAGGACAGTCTAGAACAAGCCTAAAGAATCAAAGTCTCCTGGTTATTTTTCCTCACAAATATATCTCATTTATTTTCTCCCTTTCATAGGTGATGCAGTGGTTCATACTGCCGCATAGAAAAATACACACATCCAACCCCGAGCTTTCCACATTCTTCATTTATTTTGGTTTGTGCTGGGTAGTAGTACCTAGGTGAATATTGCAGCTTTAGTGAATACAGAGGACTATTTTTCTATTTCTGTGTATGCAATGTTCAGAAATCTTTTTCTGTCCACTTTAAGCCATAAAATACACCCTGGGTAACTTGCATTATTGACTGCCAGTTCACAGGTAGATTAACATTTCAAAAAGAATATAGAATGAATAAATGATCTTCATTTAGGAAAAGATGAAGAGATGAAGACTAGTGGTATGTTAATCCACCTTTAACATCGAAGCTTCTATATTATCAGCTTGCAATTTAAGTATATATCACAAATTATTTAAGTAAGAAATCTCATTGGCATAGCAGAGTGTCAGTGCATTGATGTGTTTACTGCTTACTTCATGGTTCAGGTTTATGCTTCTTATCAGTATCACCTGGTTCCCTGAATCAAATGTCCTCAGCACATTTGTGGTTCAAAGTTGTCCATAAGCACTTTTATGGGCTTACTAGGGTTTCCAGCATATAGTATGCATCTTAATAGGAACTTGTATCTAAGATTTCTCTCCAAAAAATCTAGTCTGTGATGAAAATCTTCCTAAAAAACAAAGGAAAATTAAGCAAATGGATATTATGTGTAAATTCAATAAAAAAACATGATCTGAATCAAAATTCAAATGTAGACGCAGCCATTAATAGGTGATTCGTATATAGGTATATGAATACATAATTTTCATATAGTCTTACTCCATTATTGCAACTAAATACAGAGATAGTGAGAGAGATCAGGTAATTACTCTGACACTGAACTTTTCTGCAAAAATTTTTGAAATTCTGCAAATGTCCAAAGATATGTATCTAAATTTCTGTATTCTTTCTGCCTAAAAATTAAAAAAGGGTTCCTCTTAAAGATATGGTTGTTACATGCCTTCCACTGGAGTAGTTGCCCTGATAGTGCCTATTTTTATGTTTCTTTTCTGAATTATCATTTTTAAAAAAATTTAAATCCTATCACCTATATAGTTTGTACAAATGTATTTCCTCTTTTAAAAAATCATGTTTTCAAACATTTTAAATGTTCATAAACATGTGCTTGGAAAATAGATACAATAAGAAATATACTCAGGATCAACCAGTTATGGTTAAAGGTAATTAACAATAGCAATCTATATAATGAAGCCTATCAAAATACAAATTTATAAATAAGGATTATTACTTAATTATATGTATCTATTATGTGAAGTCAAGTGGTTCTTTAGTTTGAAATTGTTGCTACTTAAAAAAGTTAAAAAATAAGATTTAAAGTAGGCACAAACTCAGCTAGCTA
Organism: Formicarius rufipectus; assembly: GCA_013399695.1. Classification (NCBI taxonomy): domain Eukaryota; kingdom Metazoa; phylum Chordata; class Aves; order Passeriformes; family Formicariidae; genus Formicarius; species Formicarius rufipectus. The sequence goes on from VXAU01004918.1 coordinate 137,319, forward strand.
CACTTTTCGATCTAATGAGTTTTCCAGACTGAAATAATTTCTTAGAAATTTGACTTCAGGTTAATATAATTTAAATTTGTGTTTTGTAAATTCAAATATTCTTCCCTGGTTTTAGTTTTAAAAAAAAAAAAAAAAAGAAAAAAAAGAGGCAAACACTATTTTCTTATTTTTAAGGAAAACTTCTCTATTCACCTTGAAACTATAATCTAGGCCTCTCTAAGACATGTTCTCCTACTTATTTTTCAAGTGTAGATATTTGGGACTAGTTGCCAGATGATGAGGAACTCTCAGAAGTTTGTGTTTAAATTCCATTTTAGAGTCTCTCATCCTTCATTTAAAAGCAGCAGGAAGACGTTATTATTCTGAAACTTTTGTTGCCTGTGGTGATGCCATGACCCATATTGAGAAGAGGCTGGATACTTTAAAATAAAAAAGAAACAAGCCTATGAAGCCCTTTAATTACTACAAGTATGAAATTGATCTAGAAGACAAATAAAAGGCAATAGACACCTTTAGGATTGCCTGTAACTTTGTCAATTTTCTCTATTGTGCTATTTTTTCAATTGTTAAAAATAATTATAGGTATTTTCTATCAAGAATTGGAAACTCCCAGGTGTCCAGGAGAGGCTGGAAGAACACAAAAAAAAAACCCCTGCTGAGCCAAAGTAGTGCCCCCTTTAGCCCAGACTGGAGTCTCTGGCAAGGACAGTAAGATACACTGTTCAGCTTGATCACCTTCTGCAGTAAATTTACCTCATGCTCTCAGTACAGTTTCTCTGTTAGGACTTTGACCAACTATTTTATGATGCCTTCATTTGTAAGCTTTTTTTCCATTGGATTTTTTGACCCTTTTTTTTTAAAATTTATGATACTGCCTCCTTTGAGACTGTCCTGGGGCAGCAAGTTACAGTTTATTCATTCCTCGCTGCTTTAAGTACTCTATAATATTTATTCAAATCAAATTCTTGGCACTAACAGAATGCTTCCGATTCTCTTTGAGAACAGCTAATCAAGGCACTTAATGACTTGGTAAACCTCTGTCATGATTCTCTTCATTTTTTCCTCTCTGAATTGAAGAGTACAATTCTTTATAGCACTTCCTCACAAGGCATTATCTTTACTTCTTATGTTGCTATTCTCTGTTCTTTCCCTAACTATCCTAAGCCCTTAGAACATGGAGACCAGAACTGCAAAAGATGATTAAATGATTTTACCTCCATAAAGTTTTGACAAGGCCACATCTTGAGTATTACATTGCCTTTATGAGGAAAGCCTAACAATGTAATGATTTCCCATGAGCCTGTGTTTTCTGGGCTGAAAGTGTAATTTAAACAGTATTTTAAATGTTATTTCATTTTATCAGTATTATTACAGTACAGATACTTCTTCCTAATAATACAGTTTATTTTCTCAAACGTCAATGTCAGGTTACTTCTTCATTTTCAAGCTTCCAGCAGATTGTGGAAGGACTTAAAAAAAAAAAAAAAAAAATAAAAAGGAAAAGAAGGAAAAAGTAAAGAAGGAAACCCAGAACAGCAACATCAGCGCGTAGCACTTGTAAAATAAGGAATTATGGTGCAAGGTTCTCTAATTTGGTATACACCATGTATCAGAAAATAGGTTCCTAATAATCCATAGCTCAAAGCTTTATGATTTTCAGTCTTGAAGAGTGAATTCATCCAGGTTCTTGCTCTAATGCTATAATTCACATTTTCAAGGTAAGGATTTGTTCTAGGCTTGATTAATGATGATACATTTCTTTAGTTCCCATACATTTTTTGCTTTTTCAGAAGACAACTGGAATAATTTCAAGACAAGGATCACAGCTATCTGTTGTCTGTTCATGAAATATGTCATACATGGCAGTCATAAGCTGATAAACAAGACCAAGTATCACTCAAAAAAATGTCTTTTTTAATAGATTGGAAGAAATATTTTGTCTATAAATATAACAAATTTTGCCCTGAGACAGGACCAAAAATAATTTCTGCTGCATACATGAAAATTGCTATTCTTTCATCAAAAGATATCTATGCTTATGCTAATGAAAGCTGATAGAAGTGGCTATCACATTTAGTGGGTCATTAATCTACAGATGTGTGATAATTGGCTCAGTCATGGTTCACATAATTTTGAGTATTTTTTGTGCTTACTGCAAAGCTGTTACACCAGAGTATACAAAGAGCTTCTAGGGACCAAGTAGTTTCCCAAAGTGTTTGTATATCATTTATTCTTTGAAACTGAACACAAAAAATATAATCCTAGTTATTTTTTATATATAAAAAATAGAGGAGAATTAAAACAAGATTTATTGAGACACCTTATTTACTTTAAAATAAAAAAAGTAAAACAAAGGCTTCACCTATTCTCCAGTGTATACAAATACACTCCCAAGTGTCTTTCTCCTATAACTTTGAATACTCTGAGTCATTTATGCTTCCTTCAAGTAACATGAACAAAATTGTCTGATCAATCTTATTGTAATATAAAATCAGAAAATTAAATATATATAAATTCTCTGATTTTTGATAACTGGTCTCTTTTTTTTTTTTTTTTAATTTATTTGGATATTTACCATAAGAAGCTGAATTTCAGACTACTTTCTTCACTTCTGTCAAAATGAAATAGCAATTTTGAAAGCTGCAGCTATCACTGACTTGTCTTGATTTAAAGAAAGGATTCTATGTGAGGTCATCTCAGGTGAGCTTATATGTGATTTTTTTCAATAATATGTGAAATTATTTAATGGAAGTGAAAAGTGAGACAGACTAGTTGATTTAGTTTAGTTCAAACGTAATAGCTAAACAAGTGATGTTTAAGTAGAGTGTTTTTGAAAACTATACTTTATACACAACGTTATCAAAGGAAGGGCAGGCAAAATAAACAGCATTTAGAATATTCCAGAATACTTATCTATGTTCTGTAATATTATTTAAAACATAAAGAAGATTTATTAAACAAGAAAAGTCTATATTAAGAGAGCACTAAAATTGTGATGCATGAGTTACTGTGTATTGATTTTTATCAATTCTGAAATGCAAGGAAAAAGTCTGATCTGATATGTCTTAGTAATTACTCAATCACCAAAAAATATCTATGAATAGTTTTAGGGGAATATAGTCAGCTAATCACCTTGAGGAATTTACACTATTTACATTATTATTGAGCAGGTAGTCAGGCACTTGCACAGGATCCCCAGGGAAGTGCTCATGACTCCAGGCCTGTAGGTGTTCAGTTAACATTTGGACAACATTATTAAATATTTGGTATAACTTTTAGGTTGCCCTGTATGGATTCAAGAACTGGGCTCAATGGTCCTTTCCAACTCAGGATTTTCTATGATTCATTATTTCCACGTTTGATAGAATCATCCTTTCCAAGTCAAATGTGTCTTTGAAAAGCTGAATACAATATAAAGTATTTAACCTAAAACAAGATGTATTATTCATTTAAACAGACTTTTTCTCTTAAAAAAAAAAAAANAAAAAAAAAAAAAAAAAAAAAGTCCTATTGTTGAAAAGTATGCCACCCCACCCACCCCCCAGTTAAATTCCAGAATTGGGACTGCAGTACAAAACCTCAAAAAGGTCTTGTAAGTCATAAAAGAATCTGCATCTGTGGTCTGAATCCCTGACTTTCAAAGCTGCAGTATGGATTACAGCAGTCTTACAGTGCAGTGTTATAAAAGAATAGGAAGTGTTACAAGAAGGAGAAGAAAAATCTCATTTACTCTGGATGTGGCAACATTGACCTTTTACAGAGAGCTGCAGACAGTATGACAAACTCTGCAAAGCAATGATCTCACTAGTTTAAAGAGTGAAAGAATACACAATGTACTCTCAAGGAAACCATTTTTCAAAGTGAGACTGTACACAATGACAGAAACCTCAGACCTTTTTAAGGAAAACAGGACAAGAATGTCAGGATGGAATTCACCTCATTTGACTCTCTCTCTCTTTGACTGCTGAGTTGACATGCCTGTGGTATGTTGCTAAGTAGTTGTTAAGGACAAAGCTTCCATCAGGTGAAGCACAATTAGAAAGGTGTTTCAAAAACACATGGGTTTTACCACCCATGTGTAAAAGGTAAAACCAGCAGAACTAAATTTATACAAGAATATTTGCACATTGACTGACCACACCCATCGACAAGTAACATCTTGCAGGAGAATATCAAGAGGTAAAGATTCAACAGTTGAGAAAATGCTCCCCATCTCATGGAACTCATCCATCCTCCATCATTCCAGCATGGAGCAGCAGAACTGACTACCTTTGAAGACACCTGACTACTGAAGACCTCCAGGGATGCCTGAGCTTATGCGAACAGAGCCACCATACTCAGCTCCTGGCTCCTCCCCAACTCTGGAAGCTGGAACACCTGTGAGTAAGAAAAGAGGAAGCAGAGTTAGCCACAGTTCTGTAACTTTTTAATACTTTGCATTACTAATCATTCTTACACAGAGGCAATGTTACATTTCAGCACACTTTGACACTGATCCAATTATTGGGCAGTAGTTAATATATTTAGTTCATCCTGATCTAAACCATGATATTCCTTCACAACAAATAAAAAAATGTTATCTATATACATGTTCATAACCACACAGGCACATATGTGCACACATGTAGGTATATGTAAATCCCATAAATTATGATTTTGTCATAAATTACTTTTTAAATAATTTTTTAAAAGCGTTCATTCTGACTCCAGGATATAATTATGAAATACTGAAAATTGAGGTTACCATACCTTCTAACTTGTATAAGCTATCTTAGAGCAAATACTCAGATGCTCTTTGTATTTTGATTTCAATTACTAATCTACATGCCTCTCATGATTTTTCCCATTCTTAATTTAAAAAGAAAGATGGTTTATTGTTTGGGTTGGCTTTTTTTTTGTTTTCTTTTGCTTTGTTTTCTATTGCTTTTGTAGCAATCACTTTGCCATCTGTATCTTGCAAACTAGTAAACAATGAGACAAAAAGAAATACTACACCAGTACTTCTGCTCTCATAACTCAACCCTGTGCTGTACACTAGCAATAAACAAAGACAAATTCCTATAAATAATTCAGCCCTTTGAAAATTTAGAACCGACCTAGTTGTAAATTAGATTCTATTACTTCTAGTTGTTTGACACACTCCTTAACACCCTTTTGCTAAGCAAAAGGCAGGTTTAACATTTCATTGATTTTGGAAATCCACCGAAACAAAGTTTTAACTTAGATTTTCATTAAACTAATTTAACAAATAGTAGTTCAGGGAAAGCATTTGGAGTCATCATTTAATATTATTAAAATACATGTGTGTTAAAGTCTGGCTTTGTTCAAAAACCATATGTGTCAACTTAAAAACAATGATCATTTTGATCCAAAAGCACTGAAACTTATGAAATCTGACATTCTATGTTTGCACATTTCTCCTGATTGCAGTAAACTTGTCTTACTGAACAAAGATATTGCAATATTCTCCCTCTCATGATAATTTAATTTTCCTTAGCTTTCTCTTTGACTTCCTTTTATGGTCCATAAGTAACATTTGGGCAAGGAACATTATTGTTCATTGGCTATTAGGAATCAATCACACACTTTCTGGTCAGCTGAAACGCACAAGAACCAACAGTCCAGCTTGAACTTTGAAATAAATATACATTAAAAAAATAAGCTCATATATTGCAGTGAAGTACAGCTTTTGTAACTACAAAATACAAGACTTTCTTAGAGCTTCAAAATTCCATACAAGGTACCATACAGTGTTCTTTACAGGTTGCATATATACTTCAGTTTTCCAGTTATGTTAGTCTTAAAAAGTAACTTTCTGTGCAATGAATTCCATTATTGTTACCTCAAATGGGAGTCATTTAAACATTTGCCTTAAAATTACAGTTTCTTTTCCTTAAAATTGCAGTTTATAATGCCATTTCTACTGCTTATGTTTTTGGGGATTGTGTGGGATTTTCTTAATAGCTTCAGAATATCACCATTTGAAGCTAGTATGTTCTTATTTTGGGGAAACTGCTTTAGAGTTTTCATAGCTCTGTTAAAGCGTTATTGCTGCACAGAGAAATTGTTGGGTAAGATATTTTATACTACAAAAGTATTGTTTTGAGAATTCTCTTGTACTATTTCATACCCTATAGACTTTCAAGTTTCTAAATAAAAGTAGAAAAACTAATGTAACAGAATTCATCAGATATTTAGAAATCTCATACTTCAGGAAAAGATGTGTATTTCGGGGGATTAATATAACTGTAAAAAAAAATATGTCCAAGGTGATTGTTTTATTTTTTATCTCTGACATTTGTCTATCTACATTCACATATATATATGCATATAATATATTTAAAATAATCTGGAAACCCAAGGTATTTTTATCTGGTGGCTCATATCACAAAGCAATGTTTTTGATACCTTAGGGCTGTTACCAATATTATGCAGCAAGAGCATTTCATTTAGCAGCCTTCTTTTATTTCTTTGAAGTAAACGGTGTCTAGGACAGGAGCTTAATAGAGTCTTAAGCTTACATACTGAATTCACTTTCAAGTCAAAGGTGGCACAGGAATTATTGATGGATGGAGGAGTCAAATAATCTTGTCCCAATCAGGTATGTACAACATACTGTTCAGAGCTTATGAAATTAATGGACAATTATACCTTTCAGAAAACTATAGTAATTATTTTCTCAGTAATAATGACTGTGAAAGGGCTGCATAAAATGCAAAGCATTTTGAAACAAGATGTTATTTTTCTTCTTAATAGCAGAGAAACAAAATGAGCAAGTGTCACCAGACAACAGAAAAGAAAGAACATCAATTTTAAATGTCTTTGAGGAACAGCTATATACCAAAACCACACATTTAACCTCTTAATAGGGAGAAACAGGCAATTCTAAATATAGATTTATTTAATCCTTTGGTACCTGTCCAAAATTGATCAGATAAGCATTACCAAGGAGTACTATTTTTTCTCCATTATTTATAAAGCGAGTCTAAGCAATTGTCTCAGGTATTGACATCTATGTTATAGATGCTTAAAGAGAATTTAAATTAATCTTGTAGTGGTAACATAAGTTTACAATTTAGAAGGCAAAATATAATTCTGATTCTGCTTTACTTATACATCTCAGTATAGTCAAATAGATTATTTCCCATGTCAATGATAAATTAAAAAAGGATTTAGCAGAAGGAAAAATTTAAGTTTGATTGGTCTGTACAGTAAAATATTTCATTGGTAAAGTGTAGAGAAAAAACATACCTATAATTATTCTATAAGTTTAAGGGAAAATACACTCAAGTGCTGATTTTGTCAGGAGATATATGAGAGTAAATAATAAAAAGTACAGAATAATTCTTGTCTTAATATCTGGAAGACCTTCACCTTTCTTTAAAGAAGAAGAGGAAATAAAAATATATGTCCTTTAATAATTCTATATGTTCTTTAATATTAACTGCAAAGGGATTGGTTTAAAGTTTTTCATCCTCTCACTTTGCTTCAAGTGCTGGTTGCATAAACAACAGATTTTGATACTGCTGAAAAAGTTAAATGAGAGAACAACTGCTGAAGCATTGGACAGCTTTGACAGTAGAGGTACAGCTTTAGCTCCTAGCAAATATTTCACAGAATTTCACAGAATATTCTGAGTTGGAAGGAACCCACAGGGATCATCGAGTCCAACTCTTAAATGAATGGCCCATGCAGGGATTAAACCCACAACCTTGGTGTTATTAGCATTGTGCTCTAACCAACTGAGCTAATTAGTTATGGAGATATCCCTCTCTCACAACTGACTATAGAGATGGCTGGATGACCTAAGAAATAGATGGAGTGTGTGAAGTGAGATGAATTTGGCTGTCAGTAGTTTGTTTCATAATGCATGTAAATTAAGACAGAAAACGTGAGCAATTTTACTCTCAGAAAATCTTAGATTTTGCTGATTTCCTTTCAAGAAAGGATGAACCTTGTGTGTGGGAAGCAGAAACTTATACCAAGAGATTTATTTCCAATGTCTCTGCTGCAAGCCTGCAACAGCTAAGCAGGAAACTTAGAAAAGGTAACTAACCTCCAAAAAGAGTGTAGTAGATATAGTAATGAAGTAGTACTGTCTGTACTGGAGCCGATCAGACTCTGACATGAGAGGAACTGAAACGAGAAAACAGCACTGACCTAATACTTTGTTAATTCTTTTTTAGAGCTGGTGAACCCTTATTTGACATTGGCTCTAGCAAATAAGAATAATCTAAGGACAAACCTCTGTTTTGAGGGCAAATGTCACAGTATACTTTGCATCCACTTGTCAACAGTGTCTTTTCCCCAAGCAACAGAATAGTCTTGTTAGCATCTGCAGGAATCACTCAGTAGTTCAAGATCACTTCCAAGCTCTGTATTTTCATTGTTTCAAGAGTGTTAGATAATAAGCATTACCACCATTCCAGAGAATGTCTTAAAAATTTAAAAGAAAGTTCTTTTTATTTTCCTGAGTCAAAGTTCAGGCCTTTTTTCTATCATAGGCATAATCTAAAGGTGTCAGTTTGGGTTGCTCAGTTGAAATAGTGTTAATTCTTAGCCTAACAAAAGTGCTGATAAACTTTTGATATACATCTGCTAGGTATGTCTAATATGGTCATTGAAATGAGTTTAATTAGTTTGATCTTCTATTCATAAATCCTATAAGGAACTTGCTTGCAGGTTTTCGTTGAAAACAAGCATGAATTTTGGAAAATAGCACATGACCAAAAATCAGAAAGAATTCTTGTCCTGAAGTTACCTGTTTCAGAAAAGAGTGTTTGACGTTTGATTGAAGAACTGTAAGAGTCTTGGTTTATAATCAGCTTTAAGGGATCCTTAAACCCTAAGGATGCCTTTATACTTCTAAATAAATTAATTAATTAATAACCTCACAAAAAATAAACACCAGAACTGAATTTAGTTGCTGAATCTTATATGATGCATGTTACTTAGGAGCTTTTGGCTAAGGAAATATTAAGCTTTAAGTATTCCAAAACTTATTTATGGCAGTCTAGTCACAATGAATTAAAATGCTGTAGGAGTTTGGAGGTGGATTCAAAAGGAAGAGCAGGAGATTTCTTGGATGGGACTTGGAACTGAATTATGTGATTTTATTGAGTCAATAAAAATTTGCAAATCCAGCAAAGTACTTCCTGATATCATGTGATGTGCTGATGCCTTCATAATGTAGATTTTGAAGCTCTTTTGTGGATTTGGACTGAAATTATTGCATATTATGAAGCACTTGAATTTCTTGCCTCATAGGATTTTTTCAAGGTTCTCATCAGTACAATTCATAAATTATTTATCCACATGCAAGGTGTGAGGCAAAAATAATTCTGTCATGTTGTGTTACCAAGAACTGTCTTCCTGGTCTGGAGATCAGACCATGGACTATGGAAGACTATCTAGTTAGTGAACTGTCTGAATGGTTGAAAGGAGGAGTCTTGAGGTGGAGAGTGTTTTCTCCCTGTTTGATGATATAACACTATCTCAGAAAGGTCAAGCGAGTGTTCTCAAATGTGGAAAGGAGAAAATAAATTACTGAAGAAAACATAGTGATGTCAAAGTTTGTACTCCATATAGTATAAATATTTTCCTCAACATCTTTTATTCAATAAACATTCATTTGCACTAGTGTCATTGCATGCTAATATTTTGAAAACATTTTTCCTTACCAATATCAGCAAGATTTTATCCTTCATTTATCATGGTTACAGAGAATATGTATGCAGTGAAAACACTAGAAACTAAAGGCATAAAGTGAAATACCATCTGAATATAAGGAAAATCTCCTTTATGACAGTTTTGGTTGAACACTGGAATAGGTTGCACAGAGAGGCTGTGCAGTTTTCATCCCTGCACATATAGAAATCCAGCTGGAGACAACCCTGAGAAGATGGCTCCAGCTGATGTTACTTAATCAAGGAGGATTTCTAGAGGTCTCTGGAATCCTCAACTGTCGGGAGTAGTGAAGGAGAGATAACACCTCAAGAAGTGACCAAGGGAGAGTACGACAGGTGGAGAAAGATTTATTGTTACAGGTGTGGAGAAGAAAGAATAACAGAATGAGGAGAGAGAAGATGAAGAACTAAAACTACAAGTTAAAGGATTGTTATGTTTTATTACACATCTCTGTGGTTTCTGAATTTTTTTGATTCAATCTAATTTTCTATGGTTCTATAGGATTGTATTAGTGTTATTTGATTGGTTGTTGTTTGCTGCAATGCAGCCTTTCCATGTTTGTACATGGTCCACTCCCAGTTTTCATTTAATGTTATGTTACCACCTCCTTTTACCAAAGTTTGGAAGTTCCCACCTACCCCTTCCCTTATTTGTTAAACTCCACTCTTTTATCCAGTTTGTTCCACAGCCTCTCTATAAAAGAGAGTGCTGTGGGCTTCATAAAGGTTCACCTTCACCAACCTCTGGCATCTAGGGACCTTTTTTCAAGAACCCCTCTCCTGTCCTTGAGGCAGTGGACCCTCCCCTTAATAGAGCTTAACATCACGCTCTATACTCAAACACTCTATGAGTTTGTAAAATAAACAATTTGTAATACGTATGTATATAACTGTCAATAGTTTCAACAAGAACAGTGGAGAAACCTTATCATAAGAAAGGTAACATAAAATGCAAATAGACCTGAATATGCTACAAATTTTTAACATCATGAAGCTGAAGTTCAACAAGGGAAAGTGCTGGATTCTGGACTTGGAACGGTGCAACCCAGATGGGGAATGAGATGCTGGCAAGAGGTGCCACCAAAAGGGGCTGGGGGGTCCTGGTCAATGACAAGCTGAATCTGAGTCAGCAGTGCCCTGGCAACCGGGAGGGCCAACCCTGTCCTGGGGAGCATCAGGCACAGCCTTGCCAGGTGGTCAAGGGAGAGGATTGTCCTGCTCTGCTCTGCACTGGGGCAGCCTCACCTGGAATATGGTGTGCAGTTTTGGGCACTGCAATGTAAGAAAGTTATTAAGCTCTTAGAGAATGTCCAAAGGATGGCAATGAAGATGGTGAAGGGCCTTGAGGGGAAGGTGTATGAGGAGCGGCTGAGGGCGCTTGGTCTGTTCAGCCTGTAGAAGAGACTGAGGGGAGACCTCATTGCAGCTACAACTTCTTTGTGAGAGGAAGAGGAGGGACAGTCACTGATATTTACTCTGTGGTGACCAGTGACAGGACCAAGGGAATGGCCTGAAATTATGTCAGGGGAGGCTTAGGTCGGATATTAGAATACAGTGCTTCCCCCAGAGGGTGGTTGATAACTGGAACAGGCTCCCGAGGGAAGTGGTCACAGCACCAAGCCTCAGAGGTTTCAGGAAGTGTTTAGACAATGCTCTTAGGCACATGGTGACTCTGTGCTGGGAAAGGGTTGGACTCGATAATCTTTGTGGGTCTCTTCCAAGTATGTATATTAAATGATTCTGTGATTCCAAATAGCTCTGTGAAATGTTCACCTCTAAGTATACAAAATTATTTTTCCTTTATTTCACATTGTATAGAGACCTTCTTACAGTGAAATTCATTTTTTTAGTAATTTATCAGGGTAGATGCTGCTGCACAAATAATTTGCTTTTTCTTTAGCAGCTAGAAGTGACAGTATAGGCTTTATACTTCTTGAAACAACCTAGTAAATGCCCTTTTATTTTTTTCCTTAAGATGCATTTTAGTTTCTGTAGAGATTTCTGTTTCTAGCCTTTAGGTTTTCAGTGTCAATTAGTCCAGGTTTCTTGACTTGTGGAAATAAGGAAGGCTTCTTTAGTTTAGATGTGGGGATGGTCTCACATGGCAGATTCAGAGACATATAAATGACATGCCCTTAGTTTTCAGGGCCACTTGTCTTACACTGAAATTCAGACAGAAGAAAAACAACTCTGCTGGAACTGCATGGGATTCTTTGTACTGTGGACTATTTGAACTTCATTGAACAGGAAAATATTTGGAAATATATTTATCACCTTTCTAGTATTTCCTAGGTCTGATCTGCACTCAGTGTCACTGTTGGCTTAAGGGTTTTGAAAGTCATGTGCAATACCATAATATAATTTCTGTTCTCTTTGCCAAAACAGAGATGTTTACATTTGTCCTCAGATAAGACCCAACAATGTGGGTCACCCAATGACACATAATGTTGGAAGCCATTGTGGTTTCCACCTAAGAGTCCCATTCTATGATTACTACTGAAGTTATGGTAGGGCAGTAAGGATGAGGAAAGAGATGCTAGATGCACTCAGAAATCATTCTACTGATTAATTTCAAACCTACAATGGTGAGACATAATTTGGCATTCAAATTGAGAGAGACAGGCATCTAAAAAATGGCATTCAAGTTTTTGATAGTCTCCATGGCATAACCTAAGTATCTCATTGACCTTAAAAGGGCTTAAGGCAAACAGACTAACTTGCATATTTCTAGTAAAGCATATTAGGTGATATGGTGTCCCCTGAAGAATGGTCTAGCTCTCAAATCTGACTTCATGTATTAATTTGTACATATTAGCATGTTTTATTAAAATTACAACATCAACTTCAGAATTCAGAAATGGTCCACTAGGTAGCTCTGTACTTATTTTGGTTTGTAAATGCTCTTTAGGTTTTTTAAGTAACTTGACATTACTCAAAAATTCTAAGGCTTCTTTGCTTGCGTTCATTTACATTTATTCTGTTCAAATTATTCAGGTAGTTTAACATTGCTTGGCATTCCAACTGCATTTTCTTGACAACTGCTAGCAAAGAGAATTTGATTAAGGGCATATGTCCACAGACACTGCAGCTTTCGGTAAACTAACTATTTCATTTTTTCAAATTACATTTCTCACTGTTAGTATGTTAAATATTGGAGGTGAGGCTTATCAGAACAAATTAGTTCTATACTATCTCCAAAAGTCCAACTCTAATTCCATGATAGCAAAATGACAACTGTGCAAAAAAATTAATCTCAGGGCTGAATACTTTGGAATTTCCAGTAATCTGCTCAGTATCTTTAACTGATGTTTACGTTCTGTTTTGCTCCAGAGATATCGAACTAAAGAGGCTACCAATTCAGCCATAGCCTGGACTTTCTTTTTCCCAACTGTATATTAAAACCTTTCTTTGTTGCAGTCCGGACAGGAAGGCAGGTAACTGATGGAACCTGATGCAGTCAAAACAAGCCAGGTTATCTTCAGGGGTTTAAAAAGTAGAAACTTACCAACTCAACTCATATAGACTAAGAAAGTCTAGAAATCATTGAAGGAACAGAGACACAGAAGTCTCCAGGGGGTCCAAAGTAACTGACACCCTGCCCCTTGACCAACATCATCATGTAGGCAGAATACTGCCCACATCATCCCAGTTGATGTTCAGGCCACACTACTGCCATGTAAGGTCTGATTTTCTCAAAATGCACTGCTATTTGTTGGACCCAAGGTGTGGCACAACTCTTAACTATACCCAAAAAGCACTCGTGCTGTTGGCTTTTACTGTTGGATGATTTAAATACTGTATCCCTTAAGTTCTGGGTGTTGCTATCCATGATCGAGTCACTGTATGATTCACCTGAGTGGTGGATGAGAAGGCTGGACATGACCCAGCAATGTGCACTTGCAGCCCAGAAAAGAATTTGTATCCTGGGCTACATCTACATCAAAGGTGGCATGGCCAGCAGGTCAAGGTAGGGAATTCTGCCTCTCTACTCCACTCTGGTGAGAATCCCACCTGGAGTGCTGTATCCACAGCAAGTCCATATGAGAGCCACCAAGTACATCAGAGGGTTGAAAAACTTCTCATGTGAGGAAAGGCTGAGAAATGAGATTGTCCAGACTGGAAAAGAGAAGCTTTTAGGGTGTTCTAATTGTGAACTCCCAGTACCTGAACTGAGACAAAAGATGTGGCAAGATTATTTACAAGAGTATCTAGTGACAGGACAAGGGGAAATGTGTTCAAAGAGAGTACATTTAGATTAGCTATTAGGAAAAAGTCTTTTTTCCTCACCACCTGTGAGGAAGGTGAGGCACTTGAACAGGTTACCCAGGAAAAATTGTGGATGCCCAAAACCTGAAAGTGTTCAAGGCCAGGTTGGATGGGGATCTGAGTAATGTGGCCTAGTTGAAGGCCCATGGTGGGGTGGGATGGAAATATATGATCTTCAACATCCCCTTCCAGCCCAAACCATTCTATTGTTCTGTGACTGTATGGGATTATTATTGCTCATTTGTCTTACTGCCTCAGTAAAGCTTGGTTTACAATGCGTTTCCAGACTTCATTACTTTTTGGACCACACCAATAATGACTGAGAAAAGACACTCACTCTCTAAGGATAGTTACAGACACAGGAGGGGATGTGAACACAGCACCAGACATATCTCAAATTGTGTAAGTTCCTTGCTGTGTTTTGTTTCTAATCGGTGAACTACAATAGACTAGATGTGCCATGAAAGCAAAAAAGGCAGGTTATTTTCTACTGGGAAAACACCTTCAAATTGGGCTAGAAATGCTACTATGGCAGGACAAGCATTCAAATATGCTATCAGATATATTGTATGTAGCACTGGGAGTTGAGCAATATTTACTGATAATTTTTAGGTTTTTTTTTTTATAATTACAATGAATTTTACATTGAAGATATCCCCAGATATGTAGTAAAAAAACCCCAGTAATGATACATGTCAGACATACCTAGTCTTTCTGGCTAAGATGTCCCATCAAATATTTGATTTATATCTACTGAAAATAAAATATATTCTTTTGACCCTTTAGCAATTCCCTTATGGGATGAACACTCCATCCCAGTGGGATGAAGTGTTACACATATACCTATCTCTACTTTTTTATTCCCTTGAGAGTTTGTGTAAAGAGAGTGTAGTGTCTCTGAGAAGTGGGAAATAATGTAGGAACCATGCTGAACTGAGGGAAATGATTAGTTCCTCTACAACTATTTTTGTTGAGTTTTTATAATGTTTCATCTGAGCTACTGAATTACTAAATTTAGAAAAGCCATGAGCGATTTAATAAGGCAGCAGCGAATACCCACATGGACCTTTACCATCAGTATAAACTGCATAGGATAGATGTAGATCATTAATGTGTTTATTATTTAATGCTGAGTTTATATTTATTTTTTAGTTCAAGACTTGTATTATTTTGTCTATTATCTTGGCAAGATAGTTGCAGTACAATGAGACCTATACTTCTTGAGACAGGATGGTTTCAGCACTTTAGTATTCAGTGGCATGTAGAGGAAAATATGTTTTATATTGTGTCTTCAAAAAGCAATTGAAGTCTAGGAGAAAAATAGCAGTGTTGAAAAGTCCTGAATGGAAGATAAAATTCTGAACTCCAAGAATATGATATTCATGCTCTTCTGCTTGAAAAGTCAGTGCTTGCCTTCTGTTTCAAATGGCAGACTAATAATTAAAAAAAAAAAACAACACTGAAATAAAACTTAGAAAATTACATGCAATACCCCAAACAATTGCACTAATGCCCGATCTAAAACAACTATTGTTTTATGAGAAATAGAGTATCTCAGAAATGGTCATTCAGGTTTTAATAACATTCTGGACAATTTCTGCTTTTGCTTACAATGAAACAATGAAATAACGCGCCAAGAATAAGTGAACTATGGCACACTCTGATACTGATATAAACATAGAAGCTGAAACAAGGTTCTGGTTTAGTAAATAACCTATTAATTCACGCTAATATTTCAATAACACAAGGTGCCTAACAAATGTCGCTCTGTACTTTGGCCCATTTGCAGTTAATCTTATAATTTTTTCCTGCTATAATATTCTCTTTTATTTTCTTTTATTTTCATTTTTAATTTTTTTCCTGTATTTTGAGGACTTGGAGTATTAAGATATAAACCTGAGTTTTTTGATGGAACTGGAAATTGTCACCCTGCCTCAGTGAGAAACAGTAACATATATGTGACTTGGAAAGAAATTTATCCATCCAGTGAGTAGATGTCCAGTGTTTCTTTCAACATCATGATAGAGAAATTTTTTAAATAAATATCCATTGTTTTGATTCCCAGAAGTGTGGTTTATTAGCCAGCATAGGCATAAGCTAAGTATGAATGAAAAGCTTCTGAGAAGCATTACATTATGATCTATCGCACTGTCATATATGCAGTGAAAATATTCAAAGACTGGCAAACCTGATGTGGCTGTTACACCATCTGAATCCAAGCTAATGATAAAATTTTTAGAAGCCTGTATGTCAAGTATCAGTCCCTGTCAGGTGATTGTTCTCCCTATAACTTAGCAAAACAGATTGTCATCCACAAATAATTATTATGGATAATGACTAGGTAAATTCTTTCTACTTTAGATTCAGAGTTTCTCAGTAATATAAATATATAAACCTAAATAATTGCATTGATTTCCAAATTTATGAAAGTGTAAATGAAAAGATACGGAGTGTGTGCATATTTCTTCATAATTCCCTAATCTGATAGTTGTAGTCTGCCATCATGGCTACAGTGATTCTTGATATTTCATTTTTCATAAAGCATTGCATATTAATTGTTCATTTTATGAATATAGAAAGAAGAAACAAAAAAAATCCCCCCAAAACCCCCCAACAAAACAACTCAAGAGAGAGGAAACATTCAAACCGATGCAGTGAGTAATACTCTAACTATTAGCTGTTCACTGCTTTTTTACAAGTTAAAAGTAATATCCATATCTGCAAAATGCTTTCAGATTAGATATGCTCATCTTTTTATATTTTTATTAGTTCCTCAAAGTTAAATTTTGCATAAAAGAAAATGTATTTGTACTGTTGACAAATCTGATATTGTTAAATTTTGCCTTATCAAGTAGTCAGTTTGAACTACCTGAATGTATTACTTTCAACTATACAGCATTTTATACACATGCATTTTTTCATCTTTCTCCTGTAGATATAGTAGTTTTCATTAAAAGATATAAATTTCATGTAAATATGTATGATTAAATTATCACTGATATATTCAAATCAGAAATTGCTAGCCTCATTGAAACTCATACATGTCACAAAAATACTATGATTATCATCTCATGCACACTACTTAGTAAACACAGACTCTTGGCCTAAGACAAGTTAGTGCTATTGCTCTTTGGAGCATGATTAAATTACAAAACCTGACAACTCTTGTTGCTGATGATTTATTTGTTTGTAATACTTTTATTCTAAAAAACTGAGCCTTGTCCACAGAATGAGCCATTAAGTTGCAAATAGTTTCTCCAATTCCTTTCCACTTTAATTTTGCATGTATTAAAGTGCACATGGGAATATGAATGCATATTTTATTTTCAGAGTCAATTTATAATGCAGATATGTCTAATATTTTTAAACATTCTTTTCAAGTCCTTAGATGCATAGAGCAACAGCAGTACTTACCAGATTCTGGCAATCATATGGTCTGTAAGGTACTGAGAATGATACAATTGAATTTGGCTGATAATTTCTCCTGCAAATCAAATATGTGTGCAGACAGGCTGTTAAGACCAATACTATTTGCTATTTACATTGCAAATTCTCAACTATTGTGTTAAAAGTTTACTTTACACCAAACTCTGTAGTTTCCACTCAGAGGATCACTTGAACACAATTCTGAAACTTTTATATCCCAGGGCAGATATAGCATTCTTGTTTGAGGCATGAATAATAGTAATCAGTCATCAGTAATTAATGAGAATGTATGAGCAATATAGAAATAGCAATTTATTTCTGTAGAGAAACTCAGTACTTCCACACAGTCCAAGCAATTCTAAACACTGAATGTAAATTGTCCATAAAATTAGAGAGATATCAGTACTGAACAATTTGGTCAGCCTTGATATCCGGATTGGATATGTCGGTGTGTGTTGAGCCTCGTTGGAGTGTTGGGTGGTGGGATGGCCGCAGTGGTATGATATTAGTCTCCTAGGCTAGGCTTTTAGTCCATGCATCTAGGAGAGGGTGCTGGGGGTGCTGTCTCCTGGTTCCCCACCCCGGCCACGTGGTGCCAGGGCCCTGGGCAAAGGACAAAGACACCACAACAGCTTGGGGAAGGTCCAAGCAGAGAGAGAGAGAGTTTATTCGGGAAGCAGGGACATTTTATAGTCCCTTGGAGGGGGTTCAGATTCTCCAATGGGGGAAAAGGTATTATGTGGCTTTGGGCCAACAGGGATAAGGGGATCAACATATAGGCGGGGAAAGGTCTCCGGTAGCAAGGTGGGTCATGCCCCTCGGTTCCCTGAGAGGTGGTCTTGGAGAGCCGAAAGGACTCTCTGGGAAGAGCACATGGATTCGGGGAAGTAGTACAAATGGATTCTGGGAAGGGGAAACATGGATTCCGGAGGGGGACATACATGGCAAAGGTAAACATACATTTTAAAGCATCAGTTCAGGGCATTATCAGCTACATTCTGCATCATTTCAAGGTATTATCAGTTATATTTTTAATCCATTCCCACACCTTGAAGAGCTTTAGTCAACATAGAACTTCCCTGTTTCTCCATTATGAATTATCTTTAGCCCTGATTTTGATGTATGACATTAATGTATATTTAGGAATACATATCTTTACCTTGACAGAATACCATAAAATTACTTTTTAAAATTATTCTACCTTTCTCCCCCCCCTCCGTATACTGTGATTGATTTAATTTTCCTGGAGTAAAACTTTTGGTTACATTAATTTGACTTTAAATATCTGTAATGTAAAACATGACATTTATTATCCATGAGATTATTGTCTTTATTGCTTAGATAGAGGTAAAGAGCTTATTTGAAAATATCAGTATGAAATTTCTTTAATATGTTAGCAAAGCTTCTACCTAGCTAGAAGACTCCAAATCTCATTACAAAATTATTCTTTATTCTTTAAATAAGGTTATATGTTTGAGCAGTGTATGGAATACATTCAAAATGAGCTATTCACTGATTGTGACTCATTGTCTGTTATTACCTCATCTGGGAAATTTTGGTGAGCAAAAGACAATATGCAGTGTGATATTATATTGTTACTTGATGTGTTCTGCAAAAGCCTAATAGGAGGTAACTTAAGAGGTCAGCTTTGCCATTTACTTCAGATATTTCTGCTTTTAACCTCGGACAATTAAGAACAATAGGAAGTTGAAAGAGCCTTCTTTTTAGTTCTTTTTAAGTAGTAACTGGAGTAATTACCATGAATATTTTTTTTCCAGTGATGCCCTTCATGCCCTTCATGATAGGTACCTTATTTAGCTAGCCAACATATAACATCAACATATAACATCATGCTGAACAATTAAAAGATCAGGGAAAGAGGAAAGAAGTAGAAGATTGTGGCCATAGTGTTTGTCTTCCCAAGAAGCAGTTATGTATAGAGGCCTTGCTTTTCAGGGAACAGCCAGACATCTGCCTGCCTGTGGGTAGTAGTGAATTAATTCCTTTCTTCACTTTGCCTATGCACACAGCTTTTGCTTTTCCTAATAAATAATCATTATTTTGATCCATGACTTTTCTCATCTTTTTTCTAACTTTTCCCCATTCAGCAGAAGGAAGTGAGTGAGAAGCAGGATGCGTATTTGCATGCTGGCTTATATCAACTTACCACAATAAGAAAGATACGTGGTGAAATGAGAGAAAATCCTTATCCCCGAAGAAAATTACCTATGCTGTGAATAGATAAGATCATCTTCCTTTTGGGAAGGAGGCCAAGGACTGTAACATGTGAATGATGATAAGCATAATAGGGAAGAAACAAGATGCCCATTTCAGTTCCAGCTTCACTCTTCAAAAAATCTCTTGATGGTTTATGAATAAAAACATCAAGGACTACAAAATCTGTACGTAATTATCTTTGTCCCTTTATACTCTCAGGAAATTTACAAGGAAATTGTTTAGGACAACTTCTTTTATATATTTG
Organism: Formicarius rufipectus; assembly: GCA_013399695.1. Lineage (NCBI taxonomy): Eukaryota > Metazoa > Chordata > Aves > Passeriformes > Formicariidae > Formicarius > Formicarius rufipectus. The sequence goes on from VXAU01004918.1 coordinate 157,179, forward strand.
GTAATAAGGAATGATAATGACTAAGAATTTGCCTTTAAGTAAGAGTACTGTTAACGAAAGTCAATCCAGTAATTCTCATTTTGACTCTTGAAAGAAGCCTGATTTTTCTATCTTTTACAGAACTACATACTGACATTTACTTAAGTGATCAATATATAAATATATACATATATTCTGCTGCAACCACCCAGTATAGTTTATTTCCTTTGAACTGTGACTGTAATTTATAGATGATTCAGTTATCACTTTCTTATCTAGGATATATTTTACATCACCTTTGTAATTTCATTGTCATTTCCTTTTTGCACAGTTACTGTTTTATTTTGTGCAGTTATTGTTTTATTCATTCAATCTCAAGAATTTGTGAACTATTTCTGCAGGTACTAGATCTGTTTTGATTACAACTCACTTAAAATTGCAAGCATTCCTTTTTTATTGGAAGATATTTGAAGTATGTATCCAACAAGAAATTGTTATTTAATTTACTCTACAGAGGATTTGCAAGGTCCAGCTCTTTGGTCCTGCCATCTTTAATCTGAAATACTGCAAAATAAATAATTATGGAGGTGTAATTTTCCTAATTTACAAAATGGTTTTTTTTGTTTGTTTGCTTGTTTGTTTTCCCCATCCTTGGAGTTTTCAGACTCAGTGATGTAGAATATCAGAAGGTTATGTACTCCATTTTGTGCAGTAATCTTCATATGTAGCTGATCACATGGCTATACAGCTTTGAATACAGGGAACTCAACTCATGTGATAAAATGTCATCTCATGTAAGTTTAGATTGCAAGAGTTTGATCTCCACGTCTGTTGACATACCTGCAGTTCTACTCAGTCAAAATCCAGGCTCTCTTCAGATGGAGAATCAGCTCTTTCTATGACAGCCGTTGAAGGCAGGTGTGATGAGCAGCCATCTGGAATGCCTACAGCCATCTGTTAAGCATCATGGAAGTTGTGTGCTACCACTGACATAGAAGTCTGTTTTGCATCTGTCATGATCCCAACAAAAAAGGCACCAAGTCTCTGTGAAATGTCATTTAAAATAGTATTATTCAGATTTCAAACTACAAGAAAGAGAAGATAGTACAAATATTGTGACCCATGAGGTGGTAATCTCAAACTGTGGAGCACTGAACAAGTCTCCAGTCCATAATCAGACTGCCATGCAGTCCCACCCATAGAAAGTGTTGGTTGTTTGAGCTGCTAAGGGATTTTCTTGCAATAAAACAAGTCCTTTAATCATTTCAATTGCCAAAGAGGAAAGATGTTTGAACAAGAACTTCTTGCTGCACTGTTGGATAAAGGCAAAGCTACTCCAGTGGTACAATCACCAGCACTGAGTGGGAGTTGCCTGCAGTATCCTCTGTTACAAAGTGCTGAATTATTTCATCCTGTGTCCAAGGGATTTGCACAGAGTAACGCGGGTCTGAAGGCCATGTAGTACATGTCGCACAGTATGCACTCAGGCCTCTTCAGATTAACTGTTGTGTGGATTACTGACTCCTTGCTATAAAATGGTCTTCTAATAAGGATTATTGCAGCATTACTCTGTAAAGTTTTATAGTCATCTGAATTAAGGTTCACACTCAGTCTTCTAAATAGCCAGTTGTGTTATTGAATGCATGCACACCACATTTACACTGGATTACATGAATATGTAAGCCCTTAAATTCTTTCTGTTTTCCAAATAGATGTATTTTGTATAGTTCTACTAGTATGGAATTTAAAATAATAAGAATAAAAATTTGAAGATGTTATAACTTGGGGATTTTACTTGGAGATGAAAAAACTTTTAACAGTATTGTGTACTATATTGGGAATGGTCTACAGCACAAGAGCAATTGGATTCTCCTGTAAGTACTTTAGAGAAACAATATTGAATAAACACATGACTCAGCTAAACCAAACATCATAGATAATGACTTCAAATGAGCTCAGAACCAAAAAGAAACAATAGTAAAACAGATATAGACTCTGAAAGTTTGTTTTACTTGCTTTATTTATTTTGTTTAATTTTTAAATACAATTGTGAAAGATAATATTTGACAGATTTGCAATCAAACAGTTATATTCTCTGAATTCAAACTTGATTAGGTACCCTTGCAGCCATTTATAGAGAGCAAAACGTAGTTTAGAGACCTCCTTGGTTTTGACTGTAATATTGACTACGTATTTCACTTTATGTTGGTTTATTTTTATAAGGGAAATGTCTGTCTTTTTAATGGAAAATAATACAGCAGAAATACTTGCTATTTGATATAACTATATAGTCCTCCTCATATCAACATATTAGCTTTTAATTTTCCCTGAAAAACTAAACAAAGCAAAACAAACAAGCCAATCCATCTTTATTTCTGTATTTTAAGAAATACTAAACAGTTTATATCAAATCTTAATTCATCTATAAACTAGAAATAGATATTAGCAGACCCATTTTAAAACATAAATTATAGTTTTGTTTGTCTGTTTTCTTTCCTCCTAGGAGAACATTTAGTACATGATAAATATTATAGAATGTTGTCATAGTATTTGGGGAAAATAGCATTAGTATAGCTGTTTAAAAAAAAAACAAAAACAAAAACAAAAAAAACCACACACACAAAACTAACAAATAAACAAAACCTGTCTGATTTTGAGTTAATGCTACTATATTTTCATGTCATATAAAAAATGTAGCACAAAATTTGCAATAAAGTTACACTTTTGAAAATACATATAAGCAATACTTGCTTTTAATATGTATTCAGAGAAGGTTTTTCTGCCCTCATAGTGTCACTTTTATGTCATGTTACTTCCTTAGCAGTTGATCCAAAAAGCTCCAAAAAGTTCATTTGAATTATTTCAGCATCCTTCAGCAGCCTGTCAGCAAAAAAAGCAGTTTGAAGCATCCACTGGTACAAGTGAGATCCAGACTTGAGGGTAAAGAATGAATGGCCACCAGTGACTGGAAAGACAAAAATCTGTAGTCTTCATGCAAAGTGGCATGGCTACTGGGACCAGAATATAAAGTGCTTGTTCCCTGCATCAGACTGAAACTTCTGCTTACAACACACTGTTACCACAAAATAATCACAAGAAATTATTCTTCTATGTCTGTCCTTATTAATTTGAGGTAAAATCTCACCTTCATCCTCCCGGATAGCGTTGTGTGTTTTGTAATTTCTAACTATAAGGGTTATGTTCAGATACCATAAACCATTGTGCTAAGGGAGAGACCTTCTTCTGTTCAAACTCAAAATAGATTATGTTCATCTAAAATGGTGCAATTGAGTCTTGAGTTGATCAGGCAAAACCACAACTTAACTGTGGTCACTAGACTGTGTTTGACTTTGACTACTGTCCCTGGCTGTGATCCTGACCCTGACTTGCCATTCAACATCCTGGGTCCTCCTTGGTGAGGTCACTACTTGCATCTGTTTTTTTATCACACAATGCTTCTGACTCACATTCCCTCGTTGGGCAGCCAAACCTTGTTTCTCCCTAACACTTGCAAACAAATCTCTAAATTGGGAAAAATGCAGTGCAAGGTTGTGATCTTGCCTTTTTCTGCCCTGATCTCTCCTCTCAGCATTCTGAAGTGCACTATCTCATGCTTACTGTGGTAAACATTGCTCCCAAACTACTATTCCAGAAATTCTTTTCATGGTTAAAATGTGTAAATACTTAAATCAGAGTATGTGAAGCAATATGATTGTTCTCCCTCCTTCAGTAGAGAAAGGATGTTTAGAAAATACTGAAAGGAGGGTTCTATTCTTTAATTCTAATATCTTTTCTCATGCTAAAGAACAGTTTAATTCATAAGTAGTGCTTCGGGGTAAAGAAAATCAGATTCCACATTCCTTCAGTGAATTAGTATCACGGACAAATGTGAGCACTTATTTACTTTCATGGGTTAGGTAGCATGACAGCATACAAAATGTGAAGTACTTGTGATATTGCTTTCTAAAGGGAAAAAACATCATGTTTACTATTTTAACTAGTGGGTATGTAGAAAACATAAGTATTTACAAAGTTAAACATGCTGTTTAGTTGCTTCACAAAGTGTAAAAAACCACTAAAATAATGTTCTCTATATTACCTTCCATTGCTTTATTAAGATACCCAAACAGCTTATTTGCATCCTTAACCAATGTCTGCCTAAAGTATGCTTGGACAATTAAAAAATCCTATAAGGATTCTGGATGGCTTAAAATGATAAAGCATGGCACTGAAATATTTTAATGACTTTAATCAGATGGATGTTATTTGGGAAACAAATGTTGCTGAAAATGAAAACTCAAAACATATAGTCAACCATTACAAAATTCATGACTGTGAAGGGTTGGGATCACTTCTGACAAGATAGTTATTCATGACAAGAAAGAGTTGAGAACTTAGACACCTTAGCAGAAAGAAAAGTCAGGGTAAAAAGGGAGATATTAAAATATGAAATGAAGCACAAAATCAGTGATATTAAATCATGTGATATGTACTAGAAGAGCATTTAAAAGAATGCTAAAAATTTAATGAATAGATAAGGATAGAGGAATGTGAATATCTGTCCTTAAATGATTACATCAGCATGATAAAGATATCTGATACTTAGCCAGAAAAGGAGTGATTAGTTTAAGAAACTAGCCAATGCAATAAGCAATACTAATATTTCCTTACAGTTTACCAGGGGCCAAAAGCCTGTTAGACATTCTATAGATCCAACTGTTGACCAGGGTGAAAAGGTAGTACTCAGATGTGTCACCGACACTGCAGAGAAGCAAAATGAATTTTTTGCTTTGGTGTCCACTGTCAAATAAACACCTTTAATTAAGCTTTTCTCACAGGAGCTGGCATATTACCTGAAACAACTGTTGAAAAAATTGTGGTGTAAAAAGGCCAAAAGAACTAGCACCATCAAATTCCCAAGACTGCATATATCACACCGACACATTTTTTAAAAAGCTCAGAATTAAAGTAGTTTAATAGCTGTGGATAGCCTTCCACTTTACACTTTTTCACTACATGAAGACTGGAGAGTAGAAAATATTGTATCAGTCTTTAAAAAAGGATTATGAGGATCTTGGAAAGTATAAGCCCATGGATTTTCTATCATATTCAAAGACTAATAACAGTTATAAAAAGAAGACAAGATTAAAGTGATTGAACACAATATATACACAGACTACCTTTTCCAAAGAATAACTGGAAGGATGTTGTCTTTTCCAAATGTTAATTCTTGAACAACTGTGGTAAATTTTTTGTATTTTACACTTTCAGGCCTAAATTTTAAGTTCTGATTATAAATTCCGAGCTGTATGTAGATGGCAGAACTCTTTAATTATTTATCCAATAATTACGTACATATTTGTCGGTTATTATTTTTTTTATTATAGAGTCAGAATGGTTTGGGTTGGAAGGGGCCTTAAAGATCAAAAAATTTAAAGACAAAAATTAAAGACAAATGCTAAAGTCTTCTGCTAAGCATGGAGTAACTGACCACAGAAGTACAGGGACTGATGGGTTAGTGAGTAGCTCTGCAGAAAGGTCCTGGGAGTCCTGCAGGAGCAGTGAGCTGAACATGAGCCAACAGTGCACCCTAGAAGCAGGTATGGCCTGCAGTGTCCACTGCTGTATTAATAGGAGCAGAGAAAACAGGTCAAGGGAAAGGATTATTTTGCATTCATAATATCATACCTATGAGTTCAATTTTGGGCATCCATATAAAGGGAATATAGAAATTATCTGGAACAATTTAAAAGAAATGTAGCAAGAATGGTTGAGGGTAGATCTCTTGTCCTGTGATAAGAGACTGATAGACTGCAATTGTCCAGTCTGAAGAAAAAACTGCTTCAGGAAAATGGAATGACACCCATCCAAAATGTATCTAAGATGAGGATATCAAAGAGATGGAGCCAGGCTTTTCACAGGGGCTCACAGCAAGAGAATCAGACCCATCTATGAATTAGATATAAGAAAAAACAGGTTTTTTTAAGTTTTGGTAAGTGGTGAGGATTGTAGCATTGCTTTAAGACAGTGAAGAATTGAGGAGGCTGGTTGAGAAAAATGTGAGCTGGGCCTCTTGCTTATCTTGTAGCTGGCTCAAGCAAGGCCTTACAACTAAATGTTGTCTAAACTGAAACAAAGATCTCATGGCCTGATGTTTCGCAGAAGAGTACTCCGCCTCTGTACCAGCCAATTGCCACACTCCCTTCACCATGAAAAATAACTCTTGTTATAAATCTGGTTCATTGAGGCAATAAGGATGAATGCAAAGACCCTCTGATGAAGATTCTTGAAGACAATCTTTGCTCCTGCCTCAATATATGGAGGAAGACAAAAGTGTTTGTTCTACCTGTTATCAAGTAGCTCTGACTGAAAGTAACCAAGACTTTGATTAAATCCCATTAGCCTATTAACTTACACACTTCTTGAGGTGCAAATGAGAGAGAACATAGGACATGTAATGTGTGTATGACCAAAGTCACTAAACTCCACCTATAACATGTGATTGCTTAGTCCCATTTCTGCCTGTTAGGGATCAGTGTACAGAGTATGTCTCTCCTCTTCTCCTGAAGAGATGCCTTTAGGTGAGCTTTGTGCCTCCAACTACATTGAAGCATTTCTAGAAATATTAATTTAAACAGCACCAGCTGGTCATGGGAGGGGATTGTTCCGCTCTGCTGAGCAATGGTGCAGCCTCACCTTGAATAGTGTGCACAATTTCAGGCACCACAATATAAGATATAAAGATCCTACAAAGTGTTCAAAAAGGAGGACTACAATGAAGGTGAAGGGCCTGGAGGGGAAACTGTATGAGGACCAGCTGAGAGCACTTGGTCTGTACAGCCTGTAGAAGAGGAGACTGAGGGGAGACCTCATTGCAGTTACAACTTCTTTGTGAGGGGAAGAGGAGGGGCAGGCACTGATCTCTTCTCTGTGGTGACCAGTGACAGGACCCAAGGGAATGGCCTGAAGTTGTGTCAGGGGAGGTTTAGGTTGGGTATTAGAAAATGATCCTTCCCCTAGAGGGTGGTTGGGCATTGGAACAGGCTGCCCAGGGAAGTGGTCACAGCACCAAGCCTGACAGAGTTCAAGTGTCTGGATGATACTCTCAGGTACGTAGTGACTCTTGGGGATGGTCCTCTGCAGGGCTAAGGGCTGCTCTCAGTGATCCTGATGGGTCCCTTCCAAATCATCATATTCTCTGATTCTGTGATATGTAGTGCTATTAGAATCTGTCTTGTTATATTTTCTGTTGCAATACATATTAACTGTCTGTTGTTAGTGCATTTATCATTGTCAATCCTGACCCTGCTTTCCTGTTTCTTCAATAAACTATATTATTTGTGAATCTCGATCACACAAAGTCCTTATTGAATGCAGCTTGGTAACTTATAATCAGAAATTAAGCCCAGCCACACCCAGCCCCTCTTATCTCTGAGAACCACCTGGAATGCAATAGCATTCATTTCTTCTAAATTCCCATGCCGTTAATGCACCAATAATGAAGTCAGTCAAGCAGTGAAACTGACTTCTGGGAGAGGATGAAAAGTTTCTACCTTAAGATATTTTCAAAACCCAGCTGCATGAAGCTGTCTATGTGACCACAGGGTTAAGTCTATTAGGAGCAGGAGCTTGGATTAGAGATCATCTGGGGTCTCTATATTTCAATATCTGAAATGTAAGACAGTTTGCTAAACCATTGAAATCAAGGACTTAACAGCACAACTGAAATTAGTGAATGATGGTGGGTACCCAAAAAGCTTTTCACAGGTGGCAAAAGAGCAAAAAGAATTTTCATTTTATGACTTGCTTTCTTCATAGTAGTGGTTAAATTTTTGTATACTTTTTAGTAGACTTAATCAGAATTATTTGTAGAAAATGATGCAGAATTCTTGGTGCTGGAAAGATTTAAGTGTATTATCAAAATGTGGTATTTTTAATGCTACAGCTCTTCTCTGTATTAGCTGAACTCAGCAGAGCAAAATGCAGATTAGATTAAAGCTTATGATCCTAAGGATGATCAAAAATTAACAAAGAAGCACAAAGCATCCCAGATGAAAACATTGAATGGTCAGAACAGAAGCAGGAAAAAGTTCTCTTAGAGATAGAGGCTATTATTTAATTTCTGACAGATTTTAGATTCCTGTAGAGAGATAAAAAGTGATATATAAAACAGTTCAAAGTTTATAGTTACTTTCTTCATTTTTTGTCTGCTTTTTATTTGTTTTATTTTATCTTATTTTTTCTAGAAACAACTCAAAGTCACTTTCCTTTTTTTGTCAGTATTAACTGTGGTATCATGAAATTGGGGTCATCCTCCCTATTATAGTCACCCCTAAAATAACAGTAGGAAAAAACACTGATTCTAGTATTGCTAACTGAAGCAAGGGCAGTGTCAGCCTTTTGTGATCTATAGGACTTGGTGAATGTACACACAGACAAGATGAAAGATCACCTTATTTCTCTGATTTCCAACACTGGAAACACATAGAATACAAATTTCACTGTATGGTGGGTGAACAGAACATTTCAAATCATGAGATAATTCCCACTCTATATAACATATTATTTAAAAAAAAAAAAAAGAAAAAAAAACAAACAATCAAAAAGTTTGCCTTGTAAATACTAAAAGAGATCTAAGTGTAACAAGAGAAAGCAAAACCATTTGGGTCAATGCCTCAATTTGCACTTGATGCCTCCGTTTACATTTGACACCTCAATTTGCATTGTCCATGGGCAAGACTGATATCATCCCACTCCCACTTCAAGTCCAGTTTAAAGTTCTGTTAGTGATCCCCACCAGCTGGTGAACAAAGACCCTCTTTTCCCTCTGAGAAAGGCGAATCCACCCAGTGCCACATTAGTCATCTCATGATTGAAAAACCTTAACATATATTAACAGATTGGGTTCGTCTGTTTCTTCCAATGTCACTGCTTGTAACCAGAATGATACAGGGAAAAAAACTTGTTCTCCAGATTCCCTTAGCAACTGCCCCAAGGCACTAAAATGTCTTTTGATTGCCCTTGATTTATGCATTGTGACTTCATCACAATCCAAGTGGAAGAGCAATAATGGATAATAGTCTGAGGGCTGAACCAGACTAGGAACTTTCCTCATGATGTCCCTAACCTGGGCCCAAAGGAGTCTCTAAACTTAGTAATTTTCTTTTATAGGTGTCAATTTGCATTTGGTAATTAATCAACTGAATTAATCAAAATGAGAATGGAAACAAGTATGTCTATATGGATATCTATGTATTCATAGTCATAGACATGTTTTGAAGCTTTAAGTACTGCAGAAATGTCATCATCACTTTGTGCACTCTAGATTTATTTCACTCATAGTTCTCACCTACACATGCACATATGCATTCTGCTTGTTCTGCATCACCTTTCACCATCTGTATCTATAACTAACAAAATTAGCAGCTTAGCTACTGTATTATCTCCCTATGATCAGTAAAGAGTTTTGCCTGAGTTATCCTGGTTTTCCACAACTTGTATTCCTATAAGACTTTCAATATTATCAGGCTTTTAACCATATCTGTTCCCTAGTTTTTCATGTATAGGTAGACTAGGCTTAAGATTTGCTCTTTTATCTGTGTTTAAGGATCAGCGAACAATCCAACATATGGAGACTTCAGTCTCCATCCACAAGATGATGAATGGCCACACACTACCATCTATTCAGTAGGAAGATGTGCAAGACAGCTCAGTAGCTACCTTATAATGAAAGGACAAAATGGATCCTCTTATCTGTATGGAGTATAAAAAAGTGCCATAATTAACTGGTTCAAATATATGCTAAATTTAAAATTCTGGCTCAGATTAATGTGAGACAGTTAGGATCAATGCAGAAATGTCCAAACATTCAAAAAATAATCCTATATTTATATTAAAAATGTTTTGCTGTTATTTTTATGACAGTTTTGTCTGTAAAAGAGAGGGTTCTGACAAAGAATGTAAATGAAATTACTTGTACAGAGAAAAACTTTTGTTTGTTTGACTGCTACACATTGATTATGAAACAGACCACAACTATCAGCTAAAAACTTCTTTTGATGTAAATGACATCCACAGTCAGAAGCAAAAACTATACAGCACATAAGTGTTAAGTATAAAAGTAATTTATTTGTGTGGAAAAAAGCCTACTAACAGCTGGGAAATAGATATATGTGCTGTTATTTGGTAAAGTCACATTCGAATGAAGTAACTACCATACTGTACCTGAAAAAATTCTAGTGTGAAATTTCTCTTATTCCCACATTGCAACATAAATTACAATACTGTCGGTTAATTTCGCTGCAGAATTTCAGAACAGGACTTCTCAAGTTATAGGTAAAAATCCTTAAAAATAGGTGCCTGCTTAAGTTCCCAAATAAATCTTAGATTCAATAGTACCAAAGTATTCTCACAGCTTGTATTCCACAACTGGCATTAGGAGTAATAGTGAATTTTACTTGTCCTAATAGCTTCTATGTTAAGGATATTTTATTTCTAGAAAGAGGTAGCTAGCATTTGATTAAACCCTGAAACAAGAAGGTTGGAGAGGGGGAAGGGAGAGTCTTCTTGTGCATTGCATAACTGTAACTTATATTATCTGTAAAATATTATCTGTTATAAAGATCTAGTACTTTGAGTTCTGCTTGGCTTTTGGCACCTTTTGTATCACAGTAATAAATGGGAAGATGTATTCATTGAAAGAATGAAATTTGAAGTATAGAAACATATCTGTGTTGGAGTTCCTCTACACAATGCTAGAGGAATGCAAAACAAAGAAAACTAGGGGAAAAAAGTTTGCTAAATTACAGTAGTTGCGATCTTGTAGGCATAACTGAAACCTGGTGAGAAGACTCATAACTGGGATATCAATACAGATTAGTACAATCTATATAATAGAAGGGTGGAAAGATATCTTTATCGGGCAAATAAAAAATATTTACTATCTGAGCAAACTACAGATAAGTAGCAATAAGTACCAGGGTAAATTTTACAAAGAGGGATACAAAGGCTAGAAGGAAAAAGAAATGACAGTGTGTGATTGATAGAGATGATAAGGTTGAAAAGAAAAAGAAAACAAGATCACTTCAAACTAACTTTTGCGTGCTCAGAAACCATGATATTTCTGATACTTAAAAACAAATTCATATTTGTTGGCCAACATAGAAACCCATGAAACATAAAAGAAACTATAATGCTCTATTCTTATAAAATAAAAACAAAATAAATCTTGTATCTACTTCTTTTAGAAGGAAACGGAACTTAATGTGTGCCCATCATTCCAGTACCTGAAACTTCCCAATAAAAATTAAAATTAATGGTACCATTAAGAATTCAGGATTTAATTAATGTAAAAAAACCACAAAGCCTGCTAGGAAATAATATTCCAATCCACCACAGTGGGATATGATACAATTAAAATATAAGAAACAGTACATGCTTCCAAAGAATTATGTAAGAAACAGGTTATTCTACTCAGTTAACTTTGTTATTGCATTTCTAATGGTCATCCAGCTTTGGAAATGCATTCTGCACTGGTTACTACAAAATGAAAGGCAAATCCCCTAAAGAACAGAAACGTCTTCAAAAACTTTGAGAAAAGAAATCTTGCTAGTTTTGATCATCTACCATCTAGTTTGTATGCCTAAAATGCAATCACTTTACTCTTCAGAATGAAGTGCCTTTCATGATGCTGTGAATGAGAAAAGTTGCAGTTCCTCTGGCTAAACTTATTTCTTTACATCACGCAGCTAAAATGAATAACAACAAAGAAAGGAAAATGTATTAATTAGTTCATTTGTACTTTTTCTAGAAATCCTTTTTTATCTTCTGACTTTTCTTTTTTGAGCTGTGTGGAAGACTATGAACTTTTGGCAATTTTAAAGGTTTTTTCAGTAGGAAGATGATATATAATGTAAAACACAGTAAAAAAACTCACACAAACACACACAAAACAAACAAACAAAACCCCCCCTGTTATTTGATAAATTACTAAATATTTCCCCCCATGGTTTTCCAGCAGACAAAGAAAGTAAATTTTGTGCTCACTATTTGTTCTATCTTTATGCAGGCTCATGTCTGCTGTCATAACAATTGTGATTATAGACTATATGGTCATAAACACTGTAACTTTGCTGACATAATTTAGATAAGGCAGCCAACATTGTGCCATAGAAACAGATGAAAGACAATGAAACAGACAAAAAAGTTAAAAGCTTTACCAATGGGAGAAAGAATTCAGGATTGCCTGTTTCCATTTCATTCATTTGTCAACAGAATCTTCAGCTTATGTTTGAGAAAGAGGCCTTTTTTAGTACAATAGCATATAACCAGAAACAGAGGTAGCAAATGTTTCTTTATGGGGTTCATGAACCCTGGTCTCAGCAAACGACATTGGAATTTGAAAACATCATATAGCCAAGCAAGCTATATTGGATTTGTGTCACAAGCATAAAATATTTAAAGACAAATAATAGAAGATCACAGGCAATTCCCACATAGTGTGTGTGGATAGTTTGGCAGCTCTTAGATTTACAGTTCCGTGGTTCTATCTGTGTGGGCATAAACCAGTCAAGTTGTTCTAACACAGGTGTCATAATAGTTTTACAGGGCATTTAAAAAAGAATATGCAACAAGGACACATTTTCCACAAGCAAGCCATAAATAAGAGGAAAACAGTTTTTTGAAGAAAGAGCAAAATGCATTTAGCCTGTCAAATCACATTCCCTTCTCTTTATTCCATTTTCTTCATTATGTTATACACTCTCTGTTGAATGATTTGGATGTTTTTGCTTGAATACCGTTGCCTAATAGGTCATTAGACGAATTCATTACTTTTCACAAGCCAAGTCACTTGTTTTGACTGTTGTGTATGCTAGCTTCTAGTGTTATCAGTCAGGTGAATTTAAAATAATGTAATTTTTTTTTCTGATGTTTACATTACAAGTCCTTGAACTGACATTTTCACAATCACATAGTCACAAAACAAACTAGCCAAGCAACCAAGAATGTACAGTCACAGTATAAATAGTAAGTTTAAATGATGAAAAGAGGACAGTGCAAACCAAAGGTGGTAAGAGAACTCAAGTCACGTATGTTGCACCTAAATTCCCACAGGCCAAGGAAGTGACCTATCAGAATCATTGAGTGCAGCCCTTAGCCCTACACAGGACCAACCCCAAGAGTCGCATCATGTACCTGAACATCTCTTGAACTCTGTCAGGCTTGGTGCTGGGACTGCTTCCCTGGGGTGCCTGTTTCAGTGCCCAATTACTCTCTGGGTGAAGAGCTTTTTTCTAATATTCAAAGTTCCCTGACACAACTTCAGACCATTCCCTCAGGTCCTGCCACTGGTTACCACAGAGAAGAGGTCAGTGTTTGTCTCTCCTTTTCCCCTCACAAGGAAGTTGTAAGTGCAATGAGGTCTCCCCTCAATCTCCTCTTCTCCAGGCTGAACAGACCAAGTGACTGTTCAGACACTCCTCATATGGCTTACCCTCCAGGCCCTTCATCGTCTTTGTTGCCCTCCTTCGGACACTCTCTAAAAGCTTAATATCTTAATATCTTCCTTATATTGTGGTGCCCAAAACTGCACACAATATTCCAGGTGAGGCCACCCCAGTGAAGAGCAGAGCGGGACAATCCCGTCCCTCGACCGGCTGTGATGCTGTGCCTGATGCCCCGCCCTGCCAATTAGTATGCACCAGGCAATTTACCTTACTATTACTTGCACCTCATGTACAACTGTGAATGCTCTTGAAGACTCAGCAGCTCTTAATAAAACTCCTGTCTATTGTGTCACTTCTAAGGGAGCTGTGCAATCAATGGAAAAGAGAAAAGGCAAAGGACTGTGTTATTTGACTGCAAAACAGAACCAAATGTCTTTTTGCTTGGCACATTTAGACCCTTGCTGAAGAAAAAGTATGTTGCATGCAGTGGAAAACAAGAGAGAACTCACCTTCACACAAGATTGTGCTCACTCACTTTTTGGACATACATAGAAATTAATTTCTTATAGTTTTTTCTCTCCTGTTTCAGAGAAGAATCCCAGTTTTCTGGACACTTATCATGAAGATACAGTAACTGTAGTTTTCATCTCCATGCCCAAACAAAAACACAGGTGTAAGTTGATAACTGTCAATCTCTTCTAAAATACTTAATTTGTTTAAATGGAGTCATGTCATAACATCAGAACATAAGAACGTTTGTACTTCACATGAGAAGAATATGAAAAGAAGGTATTTAAATCCAAGGTAATTATTTTCAGCTAAGTTTTTCTTTCTAGATTTTTATATTTTGATACCATAGGACCTAAACTTCTAAAATGCTATTCTGGAGGACACTCAGAAGTTGATGAGTGTTCCAATGAGAGAGGATCACTGAATCAATGCTATTAAAATACTGATATATTTGAAAATTTGCCCAAATAAGTTTAATTTATAATGTTAAATAAAGAAATAATAATCCAGAAAACATATAAACATATACAGATATACATAATAATAAGATGCTAAGGCTTTCTTTCCAGAGAGTCCTTCTTTTTCATTTAAAAAAGTATATTGTCTTTGTATATAGTATATTTTCTATTTAAATAAAACTAAAATTAACACATGAAAAAAATATGCATAGATAATATCTAAAAGAATATGAGCCAGTTATGCCCCATCATAAAAAAATATCTTCAGGTGAATGTTCCAATGCCTCCTCTGGTGGGGAATTTTACAACTGAGCCACTTTTGTAAGGGAGACCATTGTCATGATAAAAAGCACTATCCCACCTCCACAGAGATTGTTTCTTTTAGGTCCTTATCTTGTTCAAAACCCGGCTTGTAGTCTTCAGTGGTGGGTTCATACCCCTTCTGTCTCTTGTGGATCAGAGGTTTTGTCACCACACACAAACAACTCTCCTCCTTCCCTTTGGTTGTGGAGGGGAAGAGTGTTCAAACTTGGCCTCAGGAAAGTACCCTGCTTCTTTTGCAGAAGTGTGATTGAGTCATTAACCAGTAGCATTTCAGTTTCTCACAAGAGGCATTTCACAGGGCTCAGTATTGGGGCTGGTCCTGTTTAATATCTTTATCAGTAATCTGGGCAAGAAGACTGAGTGCATTTTTAGTAATTTATTTTGCAGATGACACTGAGTTGGCTGGAGTGTAGGAAGGTTCCGCGAAAGGATCTGAACAGGCTGGATCAATGGGTTGAGGCCAACTGTATGCAGTTCATTCAGCAAAAGTACTGGGTCCTGAACTTTGGTCATAACAAACCCAAACAGAGCTTGCTACAGGCTGGGGGCAGAGTGGCTGGAAAGGTGCCAAGTGGAAAAGGACCTGGGGGTGCTGGTCAACAGCTGGCTGAGAACGAGTCATCAGTGTGCCCAGGTGACCAAGAAAGCCAATGACATCCTGGCTTGCACTAGAAACTATGTGGCAAGCAGGATCAGTACAGTGATCATCCTCCTGGAGTTGGGACTGGTGAAACCTCACCTTGAGTACTGTGTTCATGTCTGGGTCCCTCACTGCAAGAAAGACATTGAGGTTCTGGAGCATGTCCAGAGAAGGACAATTAAGCTGGTGAAATCTAGAGAACAAGCTTTATGAGGAGCAGCGGAGGGAGCTGGGGTTGTTTAATCTGGACAAAAGAAGGCTCAGCAAACACCTAATTGGTCTCTTCAGTTGCCTAAAAGGAAAGTGTATTGAGGTGGACGCTGGTCTCTTCTCCTAAGCAGAAAGAAATAGGAGAAGAGGGAAAGGTCTCAAGTTGTACCAGTGGAGATTTATATTGGATATTAGGAAAATTTTCTTCATTGAAATGGTGGTCAAGCACTGGAACAGTCTGCCCAGGGAAGTTGTTGAGTCTCCACACTGAGAGGAATTTAAAAGGCATGTAGACATGCCACTTGGAGACATGGTTTAGTGGTGGACTGGGTAGTGCTAGGTAAATGGTCGGACTTGATGATCTTAAGGGTCTTTTTCAACCTAAATTTTCTCTGATTCTGTCATTTTTCCCCTCTACATTTGTCTCACTCTGTTCTATGTAATCAAGAAACTGAGCTTCATGCTTGAATAAAAATGTCTGACTTTATGAATGCCTGTTCTATTAATGACCCCCCTTTTTCATGCAGAAGAAAAGATCTTCCTAATTATGAAATAAATGTAGCTAAATAGTGATTAATTTAGGTGATATTCTCACCTAAACTGCTATTTGAAAGGATCATTTCTCATTTGTTCTATGAGACAATAATTGTGTTAATAATTCTGTGAGATTTCATCTTTGCATGTTTCTATGGAAGGACAAAGTGTTGAACAGCTGTTTTAATAAAAGCTCAAATCTTGTTTCGGTTGATTAATGCAGCATGATATTAATAGTTCAGAGAGCAAGAAATGAATAGTTCTGGCAACCTGCTGCAGTCACTGAATTTCCTATGAGAGGTTTGTTGTGTGATTTCTCATTTTAATAATCCAGATAGTTGCCACTTATCTTCAGACTCATGACCATGAGGACCATGTCTACATCAGTAAGTGGTAAAATACAATTTTATCATATAATAGAGCCAACAGATGAAGATGAGAAAATGACAATCACTGTGTGTACTTCAGAGGCATTTACTTTAGCCCTTATCTAATTTGGTCCTGTGAGGTGAACTCAGAGTTACATGCAGTGGTTTAGTTTTTGGCCAAGAGGATTTCAAGGATTGCAATTGTTTAAACCACTCTACCACATGAATCATAGGAGACAACCAGGAGGTACACTTCAAAACTGTTCTCCTGATCCAAAACTAAAATACTAGAGAATGATTCAAGAGCATTAAAACAGCCTATACACCTTCTTTGTTAGCATAAGAAATTATAGTGATAGACAGAAAACATTAGCAAACCACCTCTTCTCTCTCTTGTTCCAACACCTAACCTTCAAATTGTTTTTGCTTTCTAGTAAAGGAGATAACTTCACTAAATACAAGCAACTGCCCTTCAGACACAGGTTTGTAACACTGCTGTTTGGAATATAAAATGCAAAATACAACAGAGGTTAATTCTGTTTTCTCTCTTGACTTCTGAGGAATTGGTTTTTGTTTATGTTCTGTGCATACATAGATGTATTGCAAGACTGAGGTTTTGGTAGTGGAGGGACTGTTGGTTTGGACACAGCCAATTCCAGTTGGTTTCAGTGGACCCATGGCAAGGCACATTTGAGCCTGTCTGTTACCTCTGGGAATACATTTTAAAAAGGACAAATAATATACTGTGAGAAAGTGTTGGGAGAAAAGTGTGAGAGAAAGTGCCTTGTAAACAGAAAGGTGAGAGAAGGAGGGCAAACTGGTACTTCATTCACCAAGGCAGAGATTCATTTGCAGCTCCTGAAGGAGACCATGGTGAATCAGATTGCTCCTCTGCAGCCTTTGGAGGACCACTGTAGAACAGACGGATGAGTCCTGAATGCAGCTAAAACCTGTGGAGACCCTGTGCTTCAGCCCATGTAGGAGTAGGTTTTCTAGCAGGACCTGTGACCCTGTAGAAGGCCCATGCTGGGTCTGTATCTGAAGGACTGCACACAGGGGAAGGACACATGCTGAAGCAGTTTGTAAGGGATTGCAGCTTGGGTTAGGACTCACCTTGGAGGAACTCATGGTCTCCATGCTGGAGCAGGTGAAGAGTGTGAGGAGCAAGGAATGACAGAGACAATATGAGATGAACTGGCCACAACGCCATTCTCCATCCCTCTGTGCCACGTGTGGGAAGGAAGCAGAAGAGTCAGGAGTAAACTTAAACCTGGGAAAAAGACAGGTGGGGGGAATGTGAGTTTAGTTGTTTTTATTTCTATCTGTTATTAACCAGCAATAAATTAAATTAATTTCTCCCCAAGTCATCTACTTTGCCTATCATAGTAATTGGTAAGTAGACCTCCCTTTGCTTATCTTGACTCATAAGCTTTTAGTCTAGTTTTCTCCTCTTCTGTCAAGGAGAGGAACTGATAGAATGATTTAGTGAGAACCTAGTGACCAGCCAAGGTTCACCACAATGGATAAATAAAAATATTTTCTTTCCCTTTGGATGTTAAGCAATATACAAGCAATGCAGTCCTCCAGAAACTTAACACCCGCTGTTTCAAGATCCTTTCCTCTTACCAACCATGAGGAACTACATATGTCATGTTGTAAATTTATTTAAAACCCCTTCACACTCTTTTCTTTTAGTTTCTTGTTCTCATAGCATTTTTGTCCTGTACTTATTGTCAAAGAACTTTGTCGCATAAATAAATCATAATAATACTTATTTTCACTTCTCATTACTGTGTTTATTATCATTATCTGCACTGAACTTGTTATAAAGAGAAGTTTAAGAAATTTCTCTATTTTTCCATTTAGCCAACTGTTCTGGTCAGCTTAACCTAAGCACATACTCCTGCTGGTCATTGTTACTACTCTATTCTACACTTTCCTGCTACAGTTGCTTCACTTTCATGCGGTTGTAGTTGTGTATGACAGGTGCTTATATGTGGATTTGGTATCCTAGCTTCTCTTATGGGATGTAGAAACTTATTCAATATAGTTCTTGGTTTATAGAGAAGTATTCAAATACATTAAATAGGTAGGGTGAGGTCTCATTGACTCTGCTGGTTACAATGCCAGTTAAAATAATGTAAATTCAGACATCTAATCTTAGGTTCTGACATTTAGTCTTATGCAGGCACATAAGCACATGAACTAGATTCCTACCCTGTCTATGTCTACACTGACATTTTTCTAATCTTATTGTATACTGTACAGCAATACAACAATTGCAGCAAAAGGAGCACTCGTATGAACAAGATAAAGGCCAGGATTTAGCTCAGCTAACTTTGATGTTTCTGATGAATGTACCAAAGTTAGGAACATTGTTGTCTTATGGGTTCTGTAAAATAAATGCAGATAGTTGAGGAACTTGAAAGGATGAACTCACTTTCCCGGATTCCAGACTTTGCCACAGTTCTTATGGATATACCATGAACAAAGAAAAGTGACATACTAATTCTGCTGCTGCAACCTATTTGTACAGATATTTTCCCTATGCTACCATTGTTGAGGTAGCACAGTAGTTTTGTAAACACAAAACACTAAAAAAAAAAATAACATAATTCTCAAATACAGTCATACTTTTGGCAGAGGGCTGATTTAGTATTACAGCTTCTACTGTCTGATGCACTATAGTATCTGTGCAGTGCTGATGCCAGGCAGGCATTAGCAGTGGAAAAAAAAAAAAACCAACCAAAAATAAAAATAATTTCCCACATACAAATTCAGACATTGTGACATTATTACAAAGGTTTTCATGATGCTGTAGCTCTTATGCAAACTTTGGTACCACCATGAAGTGATTAGTATCTCTGGTTCAAACTTACATTATTCAACTGATTGTATCTGTTTTGAGCAATGTCGTTGTTAGGGAAAACACACCACTCACCCACTCTTCAAAGTAGGGCAGAGACAAAATCAATCAATAAGGTTTTGGGCATAGCAGAGACTGTGTCTGTCCATTACGGTATAAGGAAGGACAAATTCTAAAAGAAATGAAGTACATGTTGTTTCCTCTTAGCCTTATTAATACAAGAGTTTATTATATTATGCATACTTGAAACTAGAAGCTAAAATTTTTGTTGTAATTGATGGCTTAGGATTTTTATATATTAGTAGATTTTGATATTTTATATATTTGTAGATTTTTATATAGCTGTATAATTTCTCACCCTTGAGGTAGAAATTAAAGTTTCTTACAGATTCTCACAGTTTGTGCCACATTCCTGAATTTTGTTAAACTGACTTTTCAATGGACAAGACAGCAGCAAGAACATGGTGGTTGGGGCCCATGCACCTAGACCAGAAAAACAAGGCAAAACAAGACAGAAGGCCCAGAACCCTTGGAGGCACTCCAACAGGGAAGTTCTGAGGATCATACTAGGGTGGTACCAGGGGCAAAAGGTTCTCAGGTTGGATAGGCCCACTAGATAAGATAATTAAGTAGTGTTATTAATTTGTAGGAACCCTGTACTGTGTGTGCACCTATATAATTGGTGCACCTGAAAGCTTTCATTAAAGAACTGTTCTCTACTTGACTTATACTAATGTCATTTCAAAAGGGTTTTTCCTCAATTTTAGGCAACATAATGAATTCATAACCTCAACGAAAATAACTCATAACTCTTTACTTTTCCTTTTTTTTTTTTTTTCATTTTAAAAAAAATGAAAAAAAATTACAGCGTTTTTCAACTATGCTATCGTTTCACATTTTTGGAGATGTAATAGAAAGAAAGCCCTTCTTTTAATTAGGCTTTTGTCTCATTAGTTATACATGAACATGAAAGATATAATTCAGCTACCACTTAGCACACGATTACATTCACTGTGGGTAGCTTGATAAACAGTTTCAGTCACACAGGATCATGGACTCAGATACAATATTCACTGCATGACTGGGTTTTTCACAGAACAAGGTTTTTTTATCCCTTCCTTGCCAGCACTTTGAAGGGCTTCATATAAAAATTTTCTCAGGTTGTCTATTTGAAAGAGAATTTGTTAGAAGCAGGACCAGAGGTAATTAGAAGTGGAAATGAAACATTTATTGATTTCACATCAAGATAAGCTATTTGTGTGTTTAACAGTAGTGAAGAAAAAGGGTTCTAATTTGAACAAATCTCCTATAATAACCTCTATGATATTAAGACATTTGATCAATGCTAAAGAACAAAGTGGACTCTGAAGGTGGTTTTATGTTGTGCTTTTTTTTTTTTTTCTCAGAAACGTATCACCACTGAATTGAAAAACTTCAAAAACATATTTAAGAATGGCTTACAGTATAATAGCTAATTTTCAGTCAAATTCTCTTTTGTTGTGAAGCATCTGAAAACATATTGGACAGAAAAATGTGAAAAGTGTGAATATATAATTATAGCTTCTTCTATTAAACTGTAAAGAACTAATTATTGTTTATATTGTGACTTACCCATTGTTGCAGAGGCATGTTTTTTTAAGATTTGAAATTATCTGACCGTCATCTTTGTAAGACTTGACATAACTTTTATTAGTGTAGTTAACAGGTTGGTGTTCAGTGTTAGTAGAGTAGAAGACAGGGTTAGAAGAAAGTTTGAGTAAGGATTTTTTCAGAGGTATTTGAGGTAAAGGAATATAAAGCTGGAGGAAAGTATTCATTCCAGTGCCTCCCACATATTGTGTGAGATAGGTTTTTTTCCTTAATCATCTCACACTAGCTTTATCAGGCAGTTCACACTATGAGGCAGACTGGGAGCTCCTAGCTATATAATTGTCCTGGAACCCTTCAAAGAAGCTTTGAGTAAGACGAATTGCTCTAAACTTGGCTTTGAAGAGTTCCTTGATGATATATGGATGCCTGACATTTATTTAACACTGTACTTTTCAAATGTCATGGGTGAGCTTGACTCCCACATGCACTCATCTAGGTCAGTTGCCTCTCAGTTAAACAAATTTCAAAGTAGCTTCTATGTCACTGACTTTTCAACTGAATCATTGAAGGAAAAGAACAAATAAAAGAAGCAAACTTGGTACAGTAGGAGCAAATAGACGGTTTCCAGACTTTTTCAGCAGTTTTGCCATTCTTCCTTAACATATTCACTTCCACTCAGGTGACCCTACATTTCTCTGGCATACTCTAAATCTTTTCTTAACTTCTTTGCCAAAATCTAAATATTACCTCACTTCCTTTATGAATTATCACTTTAAAGTCTCAAACACTTCATTTTTTTAATATTTAATTCATATTCTTTGCCTGCTGTCCTGGTCCAAGACTTGAAAGGATTAGCAGTAGGCTACATTCTGCCCTTTGAAGCCCTTATCTTTAGTAAATAATCAGTATTCTGACCTTAATTGGATAAAAAATATACTAAAGTTGGAAGGTTTCAAGTTCACAAATAATTGAATCAGGCATCTTATTGTAATATACAATTCTAATAGTATTACATAATTCTAAAATTCTGATCTCATTCTGAGGAGACCGAAACCAGCCTGGCAGCAACGGGTGTGTCTGGGATGTCAGCCAAACCTTGGGAGAGTGTTGGGGGAGCATCCCTGGTCCGATAAGACTTAATCCAGCCTGCAGACATCTGCTGTCACAGCATCTCCAAGCTGCCTGCAGTTGACAAGATTTGTGGTTTCTGTGTACTCCCTAGCCCGAATGGAAACTCACCTTATCAATCCCTTTGTTCCTTCTGTCTCAGGTTCATTAAATATGGGCTGACCTTGCATTCCTGAGTCCCCCCATAGTGAGCATAATTTACTCTCTTAATTGTAATATGTCCTCCCATCTTTAGCATAAAACCAGACTCTGAGATGTAATAATTGGCTCACTAACCCTATATATTACATGATGTAGCTTCAATAAACATCTCTGTTTGCACCCCAAAATGGAGATCTGTTGGAATACAAAAGTGCTTGGCAACAAAGTAGTTAACAGGGATGTCGAAGAAACCTTGGGAGAACCCTGAATGGACATCTCTTGACAGATAAAGGACTGCAAAACTCTGTCGCCTCCCTGTCTCCAAGATCTATGAAGCTGCCTAGACTTTGTGGATACACTCTGGACCTAGATGAGGACTCCACTGTGTTTCTAATTTGTGTCCATTACCATATGTCTCTGCATAGTGAACAGTGTGTTATCTCCTAGATATAACATCTCCTCCCAATGTTATCCCCTAGTTGTAATATTTCCTCCCATATTTAGCATGTCAAACCCTGAGATGAATATTCATTTACTGAGCATATATATATTGTGTTATAGTTTCAATAAATGTTCCTGTTTGCACCCCCATCGAACAGGGACCATTTAGTTATTGACTGCCACAGAGATCATGTGTCGCCGACCGCCACATCATTCCTTGAAGGGAAAAAAAGAATTACCTTTCCTTATCCAGACTGGGATTATCATTTGGTCTTCAAGCAAGTGTGTGCTTGAATTCTGTCTGTGAAATCTTGTCAGTCCCAAGTACTCCCAAGTACCAATCACAGCATTAGCATTTGGGTTATGAAGTTTCCTGTTGCATATGGAAGTAAACTACTGAATGAGAAATATAAAACAAATTCCAATTGACTAAAAGTATTCCAACAGCTAAGCCAAAAAAAAAATTATAAAGACCTAAACAAATTAATTTTAAAATAACCAATAAAATAATGTATGTAGCAAAAGAATTATATGATTTTGGGAGACATAAACCTTCTGGAATGATTAAGTCAAAATAATATACTCTGAAAGAATCACAGTCATAATCAAATGGGAATAGTAAAAAGACTATGTAGAGTTGAGACTCAGATACAAATCCATGAAATTCAAAAAGTTGGTATTTGAAGTATTAATTTAATTAATCACCTAATTCTTTAAAGGGCACTTGCAAAGGCTTAATGATATGGAACATTGGAAGACTAAATTAGTGCCTGTGTCAAGTTAAATATCTACTGTCTTTGTTCACTGAGTATTTAAAAACTAGTGTAACTGACTTTTTATTTTCATATCCATATTGAAACAGATGCATGAATCTCTTAGAAGTTCAGTTAGTGAAATTTTGTGTAGCTTATACAAATATTGCAAGGTGATCCTCATAAAGTTCTATAGGACACATTTATGAACCTGAATGAACAAGTGCTATGAATAGAAACACAGACTGATTCAATGTAGTCAGTTTAACACATCTCTATTTGTTATGTAGACTAGAACTGTTATACACTAAAATATTACTTCATACTGTTATGAAAAATCAGCTGTATGCTATAACCAACAAAGAATTAACTTTGCCCTGAAGGTTTTGTGGATTTCAATGTATTGCCAAGAAAGATTAACAAATTATTGTTTAACATTTTTAAAAGATTATGCCAATTTTGTCTCCCATTCTCTTGTAAGAAATTTAGTGTATTACAGAAAAAACAACTTCCACATCCTTAAGCCTAATGAGGCTGAAATTTTATGTCTTTGTCTTACAGTGAAATAAATGGTACAATTACATTCTATGAGAATACCAGTACTCAGCAGACTTGTATGGATGCTCTCCAGGTAACTAGTTCCTCTTTTATCATTACATCTGCTTCAAATACAAAGATGAAATACCTCTTCAAGAAAGTAGTAACATTGCATACCAAGTACAGACTATGTTTCACTACAAGTGCTTATATAGACTATCATCTTCACTAGGAAAAAAATTAATCTTTAGAAAATATCTATACTGAGCTACAACAGTGCTAACTTCTTCAGTCTCCCACTTCAACTTAAATCTTTAAGAATTTAAGATCTTGCATTCATACTTAGGAAGCTTTTGTTGAATTATTTGTGTAAGTATATTCAGAGTAATAAGAAGTTTATGTGTCATTTAAATGCGTCTATTTGTGGTGCCATTTTACCTAAAATACACTTGATTATGTTAAGTTTGAGATGGACTAGAACCTTATAATCTCAACAGGAGATTACTCAAAGACTTACTCAAAGTTCTTTCAAATTAGTCTGTCCTAATGATGCTGCCTTGAAAAGAATGGTCAGGCTGCAGGTGATGGTTTTCGGAGTGATCTTATTCTGTATTCATAAATCTACATAAATGATAATTTTAAGGATCTTTAAAAAGCTGAGGGGATTATGTTCTGTTCCAGAGGGTGATGGATGGAGGAATCCATCCAGCTGATACATTGTAATATCTATTTCTTTGAACATTTGGGCAACTTTACCAATCAAATAAAAAAAAAACTTGTGACTTATATGATTAATTATAAAGTGTTGAAGAATTTTTTTAGCAAGAATTATTCTTGGTTTGCTAGAACAAACGGTTTCATATCTCCTTAGCATAATGTTAGAATGGATTAAAGGGTTAAATTAAATACAGTTTCTATAGTTTTACATTTAATTTGCAGTTTAATAGTGGACTGAGGTTTGGGGGGTTTTAATGGATACTAAAATTGCCTGTAAAATACTCCAGAAGTATTTATACAATCTGTGCTTGCCTATAGGATCTATAGTTGCTCAGATATGCTGTTATAGTCAAACACAGCCTTGTACTTTTTTTTTTTTTTTAACACCTATGTAGACAAAGAATATTTAACCCAGGTAAATTATAGTTTAGAATAGTATCATACTGATACTTCAGTAACCTTTCTGCTACTTAGGTGCTGTTGCTTGATCAATTTGTTATGTATTAGAATGGTAGAATGGTTGGAAACTAAGAAAAATGTCTTGACATTTAAATACATTGACAATTTCCGTCAATGTTAATATAGCCGTAAAACAGTCCGCCCTGATGCCATTTAACAGTGAGGTAACGCTTATTAATTACAAATGTTGTTTAATCTGTTTTAGTTACTAAAGGTTATGTTTTCTTTTAGTATTTACTGTGATTAATTCTAAATCTGCAAAGGAGCAAAACCTTTCAGAAATTAAATGAAATTTAAACAAGATTTTAGCCCTCTATTTTTAAATTGTGTTCAGATAAAACTTTTCAGTTCAACAGTATAGAAAAAGTAACACATATCATTAATGAAATGAATCTTGGAGAGAGAATCCACGCTGGGCAAGGATATGAGTCCGCTTCCAGTGTGAATCTTTGTTAATTAATGCATAGCTTGCAGATAGATTGAGAGCATTTGAGGTTGTTAAAAATAACATAGTTTGATAGTGAACATCTAAAATGTTAACCGGTATTATGCTTTTGTAGCACAAACAGCTTAAAATTGAAAAGGAAGGGATTACTAATAAAGCAAATAATAAACCTCTTTTTTGTCTCCTACAGAAGATATCTATAATAATATATATAGTATATAACATTAATAGTATATTAAAACATAATATATTAAAACATATTTATTGCAAATTGGAATGTAATGTGATTCAAGTGTTTTATATATATATAGTAGTGTGAATTTTTACTTCACTAAGAATATGCCATGCACACATTTTATGA
The DNA here is from genome assembly GCA_013399695.1 of Formicarius rufipectus. NCBI lineage: Eukaryota > Metazoa > Chordata > Aves > Passeriformes > Formicariidae > Formicarius > Formicarius rufipectus. Next base: position 183,084 of record VXAU01004918.1, read on the forward strand.
ACCCATGATTAATTTTCCTTTTCTGCCAGTATCTGCCTCTTGGTATTTGATATTTGAACTATACAGAGAAGATTTAAGATAACAAACATTAAATGTAATTATTCTAGCACTATTGTTTTAACTTATGATTTTGTAAATGAAGACTGCTTACACTAGTAATTTCTACCACAGTGATTCAAAAATGAAATATATCTGCTTATATTGATACAATAATTTTCTTCCAAAATGGTTTAACACATCAATAAATGACACACAATTCAAAAACTAACCATGATTTAACTCAAATGATACTTTAATCCCTATATAGAGCCATATTCTGTTTCATTAAGGAATATATTATTCTCTAGAGTTTCAGAAGCTCTCCTATATAAAAGAAGAAAACTACTAAAAAAATCCTTTTTACTTGTCTCTATGCCCATAATAATTGAGGAAATACAACGAAAATGTGGGTATAAGTCATGTCTGAACACTGAGATTCTACTTACTTATATATAACATATACATTTCCTGACATTACTGGTAATTTCTGGAGCCTGTGTAAGAGTCTGTTGGTCACACTCAGAAGTTACACACTTGCAGGTTTGGCCTTTATGAAAGGCTAATACCAGTGTGCAAATCAAGGTCTCTTGGTAGGTTTTTCCTAGGGCTCTTTCTGCAGCATTTTCAGGTAGAGTCTCCAAATAGTGCTGTTTAATAGCTTGTTACCAGGGCAAAAAAAACCCAAAACAACATCTTTTCAGTGGAATTCTAAGGTTATAAAGCATCTTCTCATTTCATTAGCAGAATATTGACAATGAAGCTGTAAAGAAAATTTAATAACAGCTTTATTGTTTATATAGCTGATGCTCTATATTATGTTAGATTATATTTACAAAATAACACTAATTTCTCTATTCTTCATGTTACCCTCTGTTAACTCTGTTAGCTAGATTTATAGTAGCTTAATTTAAAACTGATTTTATTTTTTGTTATTAATACTCTGTGATACCATCTAATCTCTTAGGCAACTGGCTAATTCTAGTTAACTTCCCAAAGCTAGACATTGAGAGGATAGCATCTGACATTAAATTGGATTCATAAATGAACACAGAACATGTGCTGTAGCTCACGGTGTTCACACAGTACTTCAGAGCTTCAGGAAATCAATATCTAGCGGAAAGAAATGCTGTGCTTTTACTTCAGATTGAACATCCTACAGTTTGACCTCGAAGGAAAATTATAGGTACTTGACTGGACTGAAAGCAAAGAAAGCCTCTATCTAATGAGATCTCTTTGAATGTATTTATTTCAGGGTATAACTAAAGTGAACTTTTTATAGCTTTGTATGTGGGGAAGTTATGTAGAGAACCGCAACGTTTCATTTAACTTTGAATTTATTTAAATTGCATTGTTAAAAATATATTTATTTAAAAAAAACAACCAACCAACCAACCAACCAACCAAAAAAAACCCAAAAAACAACCAACCAAACCAAACCAAACCAAACCAAACCAAACCAAACCAAACCAAACCAAACCAAACCAAACCAAACCAACCCAACCAACCAACCAACCAACCAACCAAAAAAAAAGCCAAACAAAACAAAACAAAACAAAACAAAACAAAACAAAACAAAAACAAAAACATTTCACCAAAAGGGTAAAATTTTTCATCTAAACTTTACATGATTTTATAAATTATACAGGCTAAGGGAAGGCTCCAAACATTTGCTAGTGTTTTGGTTCCCTCGCTGGATAAAGTGACTGTAATATAAGTGACAATTTATAAGGGAAATAAGGAATGGACCTTTAGTGAGATAGTCTAACAAGAACTGGAATTGTACGTCCAAATTCTACAGAAGTACTTGAAAACTAGTCTTGTCTTACTTTATAAGAATGACACTCAATGTCTTTAATTCCTGGCCCTTCTTAAAAAGTCAGCGTTTGTTTGTTAGTGAAAGGGAAGAGGAATCAGATTCTGCTCTTACTTTTAACTCTTACCGTAGTTTGTCTGTTTAAGTCAGCAGTCTAATTGCATATAATAAGCTACTCAAGGAAATATTTTCTCAAAGGTGCTTTTTCATGACCTGCTGTATTCACAAAATCACAGAATATACTGAGTTGGAAGGAACCCACTAGGATCATCGAGTCCAACCCTTAGGCCTGCATGTGACCATCCCCATGAGTCACTCCATGTGCCCGAGACTGTTGTCCAAAATCTTCTTGAACTCTGCCAGTCTTGGTGCTGTGACCACTTCCCTGGGGAGCCTGTTCCAGTGCCCAACCACCTTCTGGGGGAAGAATGTCTTTCTAATATCTGACCTCAACCTCCCCTGACACAACTGCAGGGCACTCCCTCATGTCCTGTCACTGGTCCCCATAGAGGAGAGATCAGTGCCTGCCTCTCCTCTTCCCCTCACAAAGAAGTTGTAGATTGCAATGAGATCTGCCAGAACTAGCCAAAAATGTTGTTTTGTTTTGTTTTGTTTGTTTGTTTGTTTGTTTTTTTCAGGAAATATTGATTGAAACAGACACTCATTTTTTTGGAATGTAAAAACGTAAAACAAATATTTGTTGAATGTCGTCTTGATTTGTCCACTCTTCATTAAAATCTCCGGAGATACTTTGGTTTTGGTACGGTTTCATTCAAGGTACAGATACACATGAAGTTTAGATACAGAAGTAATTATTAAGTAGACATTGATTAATATTACAGGAAATTTGAAGAAATAGAAGAAAGGTATCCATGCTTAGGACTGAACTCAATGCAAATGTTGTGCTCAAACCCCTGCCTTATGAATATGACCTCAGTATCCACTGATGGGATTTCTTGCTTTTATATCGATGGAAGATCTGTTGAAGTTCAGGAGCTCTGGTTTAGTAACCTTGCAAAGTGCTGCCTGAATTCTTGTGTATAATGTGATTCTTGTCTGCAGGCAGTTTTGTCACACAGTTCCCTAACTTTGTTTCAGTCAGTTTTGGATAAGCAGAAGTTTCTTTTTTTTTTCTTTTTTTTTTTTTTTTTTTTTTTTTTTTTTTTTTTTTTTTTAAATTCAGAGCAATATCTGACTGACCAAGGGTTAGGAATATATTTTTCATCTGGTACTACAGACAGAGTTCGTGTTGATAAATATGCAATTGATTTATTTCCTGGAATGAATTGTGAAGTTGTCACTCAACACATTTCTCTCACTAGGTTTGGTAAGGCATACTGCCTGTCTCATCTCAGGAGGCACCATATGAAATGTTTATTCTGGGCTAAGTATTCTTCACTGTTAACAATTGCAACTCATTTGCATTTGTCTTAGCAGGCATATTGATAATGGGATATGTCATGTAAAAGGGGATAAGGGGGAATTTACTCAGCCCGTAAAAATATATTTTCCTGTTAGTGTCCCAGGGAAAACAAAACTATGTAACTACAATCTAGTCTGTCTAGTACTCTGCACAGGAACCTTTCACCAAACAAATTGACCAGATTGGGGTAATTTGAATACTCTTTTTCAGGGACTGTCACTTAACAGTGAAAAGGGAAATCCTTCAGTAGATATCTCCCATGAGTTATTCTGCTGTCAACAAATTTAGCAACTTTATTAAGGACTCACTCTAGCAGTTTACAGAATAGTTCTTTATTAATACAAATTGTGACAATCTAATAAAAGTTCATGGTCACTAGTGGTAAGGTCTAACTACAAAAAAATAATTAAAACCATGTGATAATAATATAAAGCAAAGTACAAGCTCAAACTTTAAAACAAAGTAACCTATTAAAACACTATGACGTGAAAGCAAACTCTAGTTCTTTAAAAGTAAGTAATCAGCATGTGTAATTTTAAATTTCTCACCCGATCAGCATGCTGAGGAGGGAAGAAAGGCAGTTCAGCCCTTCAGCAATACCAGCAGTTTTGATGGATTCCTCCAATTTTCCCCCCACTTCAATTTCCTTTTTTATTACTTTTTCTTGGAGTTTGTGTCACTTTAGCCATAAGTGTTAAATCTAGATAAAGTTAGCTAATAAGTAGCTAAAATAATAAATTTAGCTAAATAATCTATTGTTTCTTGATGGATAAATGACACAGATTGAAAGGGTTCCCTTCTTGCAAAATGTCTGATGAGGGATTGTGGGGCCTCTACACTACTCCATTCTTTGGTGCATCTGAGTGTTTACCAATACTCAGGGAACTTTTGTGGTGCATCATGACCTTATGAGCATCCATCAGACACCAGCTTGCTTTTGATTCCTGACTCCTTGTTCTTTAACTTTACCTATTACTCCACAGAATGACATCTTTTTCCTATCAGGTAACTTAGATTGGGTAATTCTTCTATTTCTGCAATTCAGCACCAGCAAGCCTGTTCTGGACCTTTTGTTAATTTACCTTTTTCCATATGAAGATAATAGAACCATTACCAATCAGTGATACTTCTTGGGCTTTACAGTCTAACTGCTTTCTTAAAACAATGAATTGAATTATATATTTCAGCTAATGTCTGAAAAAGTCTGTCCCTTTTATTTTTTGAGGGAGCACATTCTAATTTTGCCAGCTGATAACTAATCCTCTTTTCCCTGTGTTTATCAATTTCTGTATTTCTCAGTTTAGAATTGTAGCTATTAATTGGCACCTTATTGCCTCCTCCATCTAATTATAGTTACTAGTTTTACATTGCTTATCCATATTTTACACACTGCTGTTCATTGTTCTCCTTAATTTACTCTGCCTCAAACACCTTTCAATCTGAGAAGCGGTTTTAATGCATAAGGTAATCACAATTAATTTTCAAGTAATACTTCTTATGATGTATGTACTCTTTTTTTTAAAGATTAGGTTTTATCATCTGCCTTTCCTAATTGCTTCTTTTTTATGAACCTAGACAAAGCATGTTTTGGAAGATTTGCTGCCTATTAATCTGTACTGTGCATCAATCATGAGAATGTGTTCATCCTTTACAGGTTGGCTTTTTGTTATATGTAAGTCTTATCATTTTAGTAGGAATTGAAAGTCTCTAAGAGATAATGAGTCTTGGGGTTGCAATTTTAACTTGAAATCTTTTTAATTTATGTTTTTGAAACTTTGGAAACAAACTTTGCCGATAATGAAAGTAATAGTATTAACAGACATTAGCCCCTTATTACTTTCTAATGTTATTAGAAGCACATGGAAAATAAATTTTTGTTTATTCTTCTAGATAGTTTTCCAATCTATGAGTGATATTTATCATTTTGCATGGTAAAAGTAATGAAATTTAATAAAAAACTTACATATTTGAATTTTTGTGCATTTTATTCTTTGCTCACGGTAATTATTTTTTTCTTTTAGACTGTTAGTTACAGAGCAAATATTGAATCTGTATGAGTAGAACAAGGAATGACTTAAGTACTTAGATATTTTGGTCAATGTTCATTCACCAGAGATAGAGGCTCCAGGGACAGACATCTGCAGCGTATACTTTTGCCTCTCTTTACAGACAGCATAGATAAAGGAACACTCACTATAGAGATCACCATCTCGTGTAAAAATAAATTACTCTCTAAGGTATATTTATCTCTTTTTGTTGACTTTAGGAAGCAAACTGAATCTAACATTGGGAGATGTTTAAAACTGACAGATGTGAATCTCATTATCAGATTCTAGACTTGGAAAACCAATAAAAGAATTTTGACCTGATAAGTAATGAGCTATGGTTCAGTGAGTTTTCTCACAGGAGTGAAAAAAAAAAACAAAAACAAACAAAAAAAAAAACCAAAATAAAACAACAATCTTTATATTCTTTTTATATGCAAGAACCACTGCATTAGTGAAGATTTTGAACAAGATTGGACCCAATATCTATCCCTGGTTTATTCTGCTAGTTATTGGTCTTGAACTAGACTTTATGCCACACTCTGGGTCTGGTCATTCAGACAGTCTTCAGTCCACCATAGTAGCTGCTCATCCAGCCCATATTTTATCACCTTCTTGTCCTTGATGAGCCTGGAAAAAATTTCCAAGTTGGCTTGATCACCTTTACGAGAATAAAGTGAGGTTAGTTGGCCTAGGGATTCATGGTTCCTCTTTCTTGCCTGCATTGAAACTGGAGTGACATCTGCTTTCCTCCTTCCTCTGGAAACCTCTTCCAATCATCATGGTCAATCAAACATTACAGAAAGTGATCTTGAAATTACATCAGGACTTGTTGGTGTATCCCATGAGAACCCATGGACTTTTGAATGTCCTGTTTGCCTAAGTATTCTCTCACCTGATCCTTTACCACCAAAGGTAAGCATGGATCTGATAAATTAGAGGTATGGAAACTGCTCCATGCAAATGAACATTTTCTTTGAAAAGGTATTGATTAGGGTGATTCTAAGGTTCTGTCACTCTGAGATTCTGTGATTTATGCTTGTGCTACTTTATCTTTATGTATTCATTTTACCATGCATTTTATTAAATAATGTGACCAGAAGCACATGTATTTTGAAAACTATATGTGCAACATAGAGTTATGTATGTTCCATTCTGCCCTTTACTCGTCTTCTAATAATTCCTAAGTTTGTTCTACTTTAAAATATTTTTGTGCATTTCAAATTTTTCCCCTGAAGATCTTTTTTGTTTTGTTTTGTTTTGTTTTGTTTTGTTTTGTTTTGTTTTGTTTGTTTGTTTTGGTTTGGTTTGGTTTTGGTTTTTTTGTTGGGTTTTTTGTTTGTTTTTTTTTTTGGTTGGGGGTTTTTTGTGTTTGTTTTTGGTTTTTTTTTTCCTGATCATGATAGTTTTTGGTCTTGGGTGAAAAGCACTTGTTGAGAACTTACCTTCCTTTTATCTCCCTAAAAAGTAGAGAGGAAGGCACCTTAACATACTGGTTCAGATTTTAAAATATTAGGTAGCTACAACTGTCTTGACTGACTAAAGATTAAATCTGAAACTGAAATACTAGGATTTTCATCTCTAAGTAATTTTTACTACCCATAATCTTTAAGGTCTGAAGAAAATACTGTTTGTATTAATTAAGTGAATTTCAAGATAAGGCATGAACCAAACTGTCCTGAGAAACACCAGCCATCCTAGGCATGATCTCACGTATTTATGTAGGATTATTCTTGATTTTTTAAATAAAACTATTAAAAATTAGCTTTATCTTTAGGAAAAACAAAAACAAAAACAAAACAAACAAACCAAAACTATATGTTTTGTCTAATGTCTTCATGTCTCAATGGAACAGTTTGTGTTGTCAACATTCCCTTTGTGGGGGGAGCACCTGTCAGGGACCGCTGATCCAGGACATCGGGAGAAGATGATTTTTACCAATGGATGAAACTGTCTGCTACTAAATAGAGACTTCCACAATCACCAGTTACCCATTGGCATGGAGTTGTTGTTTTTTAAAGTTTTTATACTGTTCAGATGTTATAGTTTGGATAAAGATGTATTAGGTAGATAGTTATTACCATTCTATTACTTTTGTATGTTCAATTGTTCTGATTGGTTATAGGAACCCTGGTTACTGCCCCTGATTGATTCATGTACCCCTAAAACCTCACTGGCTAGCCAGTGGGGCAATGCAGCACCACACTATAATGCTAGCCATTTCCAGTTCTTCCTTATAAGTTATAAACCCTCCTTCCCTTTTCCTTTAGTGTTGTGATCCGCCCCCAACTCCATCCAAGTTCTAGAATCCTCCGACCGAACCCTGTAAGAGTCCCATGAGCCCTAATAAAGTGTTCACACCTGTTTCTACCCCACGTTGATGTGGACTGTTCCTTTTTCCCTTGGCAGACTGCAACACCCTTCTTTTTTTTTTTTTTTTAGTGCTTCATTTGACAGAGAACATTATCCTTTCACATCCTAGGAGACAGCAATATTGTTTAAGAAAACAAAATAGCTGAAGAATCCTTTTTAATTTTACTAGCAAACAAGGTAATTTTTTGTACAATAGAGAGTATATTAGAAAATTTATATTTTTATGATATGACTCCAGGTAAGTGCCATATTCTGCTTTTCATTTGCACATTTCTACTAAAAGTTAAATTTTTTATCCTTTTCTTTGAGTAGTCCTAGGCTTTATTTCATCAGTAATGAAGTCTCTTGTTACACTCCCAATGTCATCTGGAGAGGAAGATTTTTGAAGAGCGCTCAGAGCAGCTGTTGCCTAGTAGGAAGGAAAATCAATGGCCTGACACTTGACAGCTGCAAATTTGTATACAGTTTAATAGTTGAAAGGCAGTGTACATGAAAACTGCAGGTTGCTCACCTCCTGGGTCCAGCACACCTAGGTTTTGTAAATTATTGTGGCTTAATCAAAAAACAGTTCTTAATGTTCATGATAAAAATTGTAAAAGGAATCTTTTCCTTCCTTAGTCTGATCACAAATTCTAGGTTTTTAACATTTTTAAGTTTTACTGAATGTCAGACATATAAACAGAATTCAAATATAGGTATACTTACATACTTTTGGTTTTGTCTTTCTTGGGAACACACAATTTCTGTTTGAAGAAATAAGACCTAAAGAAGATGCATAAACTAACATTTATAAATTGTATGAAAAGGAAATCTTGCAGGAAACTGATGAAATTGTGATAGTTTCTGTGGTTTTGAAAGAGCTAATGAGGGTATTAATTGCTAGAATAGGAAAAGCTTGGAAAGAATATCATTGAACAAACGTTTCTATTTATACAAAAACATGCTGCTTCTAATTGTTGATGATAAATTATGTATTCACACAGATCAATTTTATTTTGTTGCCTGGGTTGATAAACAGTAGAACAGATCCTGAATGTGAAGAAAAACTTAATTGTTCAATTCTGTAATTTTCCCTGACACAAGTAGGTGGTAAATTTTAATAACAATGTAGAAAACATATTAACTGAAGTCTCATACCATTGTAGAAAAATTCAGGGGGTCTATTCAAATGAAAGTATATTTTCGTTACTATTAAATAACAAAATTGGAGGTGTTGAGTTTTAAAAATACTAAAACTGTAAGGAGCAGTGCCTTGATTACTGTCATAATTTTTCACTTAGTCACAGAATCACAGGATGGGTGGGAAGGGATCACAGTGGATCACATCTTGTCCAACCATCCTGCTCAAACTGGGTCATCCTAGAGAACATGGCACAGGATTGTGTCCAGTTGGTTCTGGAATATCTCCAGTGAGGAAGACTCCATAACCTCTCTGGGCAGTCTGTTCCAGTGTGAAGTCACCTGCACAATAGAAAAGTTCTTCCTAACATGGAGGTGGAATTCCCTGTGAATCAGTTTCTGTTAAGGTATAAAACTTTCTTGAAACCAGTTGGCTTTCACAGAGGGTATGAGATTCACATAGGATCTGAAGAGGTCCATAAAGTATTGTGCAATATTAAACCCAGGGAATTCTTTAACACATGGTAAATCCTACTACATTGTATTTGTTTTGATTATTTTATTCCCATGGGTGACTACTATGGTATCTGCTAATGATCTAAGTTAGTTCAGTAACGAAAAATGGTTATGATTACTATTATCTTTCCCTCTTTTTTAACTTTTCTATCAGTATATAAGGATTTTGAGACTGACTTTTGAAAATTCTTAAAGTTGTTAAATACTTTACTGTTATCCTTTTTATGCCTGTGACACATTGGCAAAGTGGAGCAGTTAAGATCTGTCAATGACAACAATTTTACTTCTTCTAACTAACCATTTCCCGGTTTTGTCTTCTATGATGAAAGTTACAGTGAGTGAATAGCTTCAGCTGAATGAACAATGACCTAATATTTTTCTGCAGGATCATCTTAGTATCCTAAAGGGAACTGGCTGTGATAAAGTGCAAGAGAAACTTGTATGATTCATAACTTTTGAAATTAACCTGACAAAACCTAATTGCAACTAAAGGTTGTCACAGAGACTTCCTGCAAGGAGTTCTAAATGGTGTACATAAAGTAGATAAATGATGTGTTGTACAAATGAAGGAAGAGGAAACTATATTCATGTACTGAAGTGATGACAGCTATGTAACTACCTAGAGAGATGAGAGATAGAAGGATCATTCTTCTCTGTCATGAAATAATCACCTGCTATGCAGCAGGCACAGTCAAAATAGCAACATCAATTCCACTCAATGCAAATTCTCCCCTGAGTTCTGCATACACTTTAGCATTTGCACATCCTGATCTGAGAACTTTTTGTCATTCTCACTTCTCATGTACTGAATTTTCAATATATTGCTCTTACTTTCTCATTTGCTGCAAACTTTTTTATCATGATGTTCACACATTAAGAAGGTCAATGTGTTGCTCTTATACATCTCAACCAGTCATTTGCTGGGGATGTCTTATTTGTCCATCACCTGTAGTTAGCTGTGATATTTATAACACGCACCTGTCAAATTTATATGTGGAGAAAACTTTGACATTTCTCTGCTGAAATAGAAAAACTCCTAGATTTTTTTTCTGTAGTTCTATACAAATGTCACACTTTTTAATTGTTGATGGATACATATTTGCTGTCTTACCTGAAGCTTCAGCTGTGGTACAAAATAATTATACAGCACTCTCTCTTTCCATGAAAAAGAAACAAAATACCTGCCACAACCCTTAAGGGTCTTAGAAGGCTAGGACACTTCATTCAAACACAGAGGTTTCAACTAATTAAGGCAGAGAATAATTTGGACTTTGATACATTTGAACATTTGATGTTAACAATTTTCTCCTTGATACTTTTACTCTTCTCCACTTTTCAAATCCATGACTTGTCAAATGTGCTTCACAAGCTGTCTCACCTGCACACTTCATTTTTGAAACACAGCTAAATACACAAAAGCATACAGCATATATTTGAAAGTATTGCATTGGAAAACTCATCTGAGTAACATACGAAAGCATTTCCCCCGTGATCTCAATAACAATAGGTTTTCAAGCTTACCAGGCATCACTTACTTTACCAATATAGTTTGACTTCCATAATGCCAAAAAAGATCTTTACAGTGAGGCAGGTTTCTAAAATCATGGTTTTCGGAAAAAGACTGAAATATTAGTAGCTTTTCAGATTTAATATATTGAATTCAGATATCCTGATGCTGGCAACAGGTTCGACAGGAGTCTCTGTCAGGAGTGACCAGGGCTGCCCAGTGCTGGACACAGCAGGTTCCACAGGCTCTAACCAGCCCAGTGTATGTCACAATTGAGTCTCACAGCCAAGGTGGGGGCAACATTGAGAAAGTGTATTTAAGAAACTACATTTTAAAGTACATTTAAAGAACTTTAAAAATACTGGATGGCAGCTGTTAGAAGGACGGGTGAGGAGTATGTGAAACAACACTGCAAACAGCAAGGTGGTGAGATGAAAAGGAGGGAAGAGGTACTGATAGGTCACACCAGAGTAGATACACTGCAGCCTGTGGACAATCCATGCTGGAGAATGGGAAAAGTGTTATGAGAAAAAAGTGAAAGAGAGTAGTTGTTATGGATGGACCACAGCTACCCTTCCACAGCAACCAGTGCTGTTGGGTGGTGGAAGGTAGAAGGGATAGGAGTGAAGTCAAAACTGGGAAGAAAGAAGGGGCGAGGTTGGCAGGAAGGAGTGTTTCTGTCTTTGCTTCTCACTGTTCATCTCAATTGGCAATAAATTACATTAAATTTCTCCAAGTCAAGTCTGCCTTGCCTGTGATGGTAAGTTGTAAGCAATCTCCCTGCTTTTATTTCGAATCAGCAGCTTTTTCATCTTATTTTCTTCTCCTATTGTCAGAGAGCAGCTGGATGAGTGTCTGACAACTGGCCTAGGTCAAACTACCACATTTAATCATTCAGTCTACATTTGAAATTAATTTTTCATACTTTTTCTGAAATTTTGAAAATGTAGGTTTAGAAAATTTCCACTAAAAGAAAAAATACTTTGAATACGAAGTGTCTGAGAACAAAAATTCCTCAATAGTGTTAAAGATTACCCTGACTTCCTTCTAGCTGATGCCTCAGAAAACTTGATATGCCATTTTTCTTGGGTATATCTGCCAGCCTGATGGAAACAAACTGGATAGCTAAGGTATCTAAAGCAGTGTTAGATGCCTGCATTTATGTACCTGACTACAGGCCTTGGGTTGGAGTTCAGATCCAGGTTGTGATAGGTTTTTAGACTCCTTCAGTCAGTGAAGTTCTGATCACTACAATCTGGACTAGTCAGACAAAGAACTGTGTGAATCTATTCTCTACATTGACTGTGAATAATAAGAGAATGACTGTGTGCATTTAAATATATTTAGGATTCAAATCAATCACTTTCCTCTAAGTATCCATTGTCATGTGAGATTTATTAGGATGATCAATACACCTCTACATGGCTGAGGATTAGGCAAAGGAGATACGGGAGACACTTGGATACGGGAGACTCCTAGAGACCAAGGATGTATTCCGAAAAATTAAAAGGCAATTCTTGTTTATCCTTAGGCAAGTGAAGCTTAAAAGCAGACACCTACGTGAAGATGTTCACAACTGTAGATCTGACCAACACTGGAGTCACAGGAAATTTCCTTTATCCTCAAACTTTATCGTGAGAAGAATGATAAAACTCCTGGTCTAATTTTAATGTAGGTACCAAGAAAAATTGAAAGGAAAATAACAGTAATATACACTGTTTTTTTTATTAGTGAATCAATATACAGTGAAGATGGAATATTACCAGTGACATTATTTTGAGACTATGCTAATTTCTTAAAATGTCTTACTGACATTTAGGATGCAATACATATTTTGAACTCAAGAAATAGCACAGATGTACAAACCTCAAATAGATACCCAAGGCTCATTTTACAGTTAATGAAGAGAAAGAATCACTTATGAGGTATCATTTATTTTATTCTCTACACAGACATTTAACATGGTGGATAAATCATATCCTAAAAATACCTATTTCTCTTCAGCAGCTTTGATAGAAGCTGAAAGATACCACCTAAGGTGTACACCTAAGGTGTACACATTTACATAATACATTACTACAGTTAGATGAAAGAGATTTCCCTCAAAACATACCATTATTGAGTATTTATGATAGCGTGTATAGCTTAATCTCTAGTCTGTTCATCAGATTCTAGCTCTTTCACTTTTTATTCAGATAACTCTGAAGAGGAGACCTCTGAAAAGGAGCATTCATGTTATGTGTTATTACTGCTTCACCAGAAATACAGGTCTCTATACATATTGATATCAAGAAAAAAAAAAAAAAGTAATAAAGTACAAAGGTTAAATGTAAATTATGATCAAACTTCCACAAAATTGACAATGATGCACAAACAGCTGCTTAAATTAAAAAATTGTTATTATTTAGAATGCATTCACTTTGATGCAATGAGCAAAATAATAAATGTAGAAAGAAACACCTTCTGTGAACAATTCAACACCAGTAATGCTGATTCACAGTTAAATGTGTATACTTTCATTTAGTACTAAAAATGTTACACTTTGACATTTTAAAATTAAAAATTTAGGACACAATCAAACCAGATATTTAAGTTTTTATGTTTGTTCAGAAAAAGCCATCATTTCTAGAAAGTCTTTTTTTACCGTATTTCTGTCCCACCATCTAGCTTATTAACCCTTATCAGAAAGACATAGTCCATTTTCTGTGAGAGCTAATATTACTTTATGAAAGCAGATGTGATCTTAATGTTGGTGAATTAATATGATCTTGAAGCAATGATGTATAAAATTCCACTTTTTCTCTTTAATGACCTCACAATTCTTGCTTCTATCCTCAGGTAGGATTTCTAGCAAATTGTTCTGGCTTAATATGTTGCCTAACAAGCATTAAAGACTGAAGGGGAGGTGGGGGATATCTGACCAACAGTCAGGTGGGGAGAAACAGAAGAAAGACTTCTGCATTTCGTCAGTCGGAAAATAATCATATTTTGCTTTCCTGTGTGACTGAATATCTATTTTGCATTTTCCCATTTGAAATGTTTCCAGCCACTGAATGTTACGTTTTCTTTCTCCTATGCACTCACAAGTATATGTGGCACAACCACCTAAAACTCAATGACTGTGGAAAGAGCAAAGCATATGAATTAGTCTCATCAGAAAATGTGTTCATCATAACAGTAACTTACAGCCCACTCTTGTTAGGATGTTCATCATGAAATCTAATTTAAAATAAATCAGAATTAAGTACTGTGAATTTTAAATTTAGTGAATAATGACATGATTAGTATATTAATGGCATTTGAATCAAATAGTGTAAATGTGTGATGATAAACTACCTGGCTTCTGGAACCCAGCCTTCTTGTCTTCCTTGCCAACTGTCCTAGTCTTCTCCCTTTCTGTCACCAGGCTGATGACAGGAGACATTTTACTCCCCAGCTTGGAATTGTCTAATACTTGCATATTGGTGGCTGCTGAGACAGCTTCAGGTTGTCAGACCATTTATATAACAAACTACTACAGAATGTCAATCATGACACTATTAATTGAAATAATAAAGCTATCAGAAATTGTCCAAAACAGGGCAACAAAGTTGGTGAGGAGTCTTATAGGGGAAGTGCTGTGAGTAATGGCTGAGATCATTTTGTCAGCTCAGCGTGGAGGAATCTGAGGGGAGACCTCATTGCAGTCTTCAACTTCCTCATGAGGGGAAGAGGAGGGGCAGGTACTGATCTCTTCTCTGAAGTGACCAGTGACAGGACCCAAGGAAATAGCCTGAAGTTATGTCAGGGGAGGTTTAGGCTGGATATTAAAAAAAGGTTCTTCCCCCACAAGGTGGCTGGGTGCTGGAACAGGCTCCCCAGGGAAGTGGTCACAGCACCAACTCTGCCAAGACTTCAAAAAGAGTTTGGACAGTACTCTCAGGCACATGGTGTGATTCTTGGGGCTGTGCTGCACAGGGCTAAGATTTGAACTTTGATGATTCTTTTTGGTCCCTTCCAACTCAGCATATTCTATGATTCTATTATAATGATTCAAATATTGTATGTGTATGCATGTGTGTGTAGAAATGTGTGCATGTGTATATATATATATAAAATATATGTGTATGTTTATATGTATTGTGCATCCATATAGAGATATGTATAACTAATAGATTGCAACAGAAAAATACATGCATCTACACAAATACTATTTTATTTTATATATATAAGAGAGGCAATATTACAACCTCTGACTATCTGCTCTCACTTTTGAGAGTGGTTCAGGAGTGGCTAAAGAGAAGGAGTTGGAAGAAAAGGATGTCTCTTCATGAGTAAAGGAAGCAAAACTAGCTAACAGCATGGAATATCTTCCTGTTTTCCTGTTAACTTCCCCCTCCGTCCTTCCTTTGTTCTTTGTTGTTGTTGTTGTTGTTGTTGTTGTTGTTGTAGAACTACCAGTCTGATTGCATATCAATGCACAATTTTTATCTTATGCTCTTTTCCCCTGGTTTTACTAGAGATTTCTAGGTATTTTTAGACTAGCTTTGTGTCCTGAGAGTCTCACTGCACTGAGTCACATTGAAATAATTTTATGGAAATATTTGGTTCATTCCATTAAATAAATGGTATATTTGCAAATGAAATTCCTTTGTTATATTCTTAGGTTCAAATCTTTTTTTTATTAAGTTCTTTTTTAGAAACAGAAAATACATACACACCCTGCCAGGAGGCTGACATGAAATTTGAATCTCTAAATGGGACAGCTTCAGCTGATACTGTCTAGCCTATGTGGAGAAAGAAAGCTTAGTGTTTGACTATATATTGTCATGCTGTGGAGGATTCAGAATCTTTGTTCCATATCTGCTGGGTAACTAATGTCGAGAATAGACCACTATATAAGTTAGCTGGTGGTGACAGTGCCAATAGACATACTTTATAAAAGTGATTGTGACTGCTGTGTGTCTCGCTCAGCTCAGGGCTGTCATTGTACATTAGGAATGCTCTGAACACAGGAGAGACAGGGTCCCCTGTGGACCTAGGCAATACCTTGTGTTGTCTCTGTATGGCTCTCATATTTAAGCAATAGTTGAGTTTCTAGCAATTCAGTTTGGATCACTAACACCAATACGTAAGTTCAGGTACCTTGAAATATGTCAGTTCAAAAAGGAGCTACCAGTCAATTTAAAAATCCCTTGAGGTTAGCCTGAACTTGTGAGTAGGCTGACTGAGTCATTGTTTTGAATTCAAGAATATTAAAAATGTCCAACTCCCATGTTAGAGAAATTTTTGGTGGCTTAAATCTACCGATATAAGCATTTATGCTTTGTTTCTCATTCTGTGACATAGGTCATTCTAGGAATAGAGCATATTTCTTTCTTACAGTTTTCTGAGACTATATGTCTATATATTTCTAAAATGCTCTTGGTATAAATGGAAGGTTTTTACAAATTCTGCCAGATAGATGTAACATTCAGTTGAAGAATGGTGGTAAGTTAAATACTTCTGATCCAGGAAAACAAGTCCTCTTCTAAATAATTCCCACATATATGATGAAATAGAATATTCCAGGTTTCTTTCTTATTAAAGGTTTGCACATTGTCACCCTCTTTTGCAGACTGAAAGAAATTATCACCGCAGATACTGCAAGTTCTGTATTAGTTGAGCTTAGTGATGGAGAATGTTCCCAGGCAAAATTTACATCTATCAACTCTCCTTTTATTTTGGCCAACACAGATTTTTAAACCTTCTTCACTGTCTTTCTGAAAGCAAGAAGAAAGTTTTCTCTCTTTTTATTCTGCCATAGTATGCTCGCACATGTGTAACTAGAACAGACTATGATTGTTAAAACAATACTCTATTAAAATTGTATTTCTTTATAATACCAGAAGCCTATTTTTAAACCGTTTTACTATTTCTTTATTGATCTGTTCTGAATAGAAAGACACCAGACTACAGAAAGATTTGGAAGAATTTAGTTGTCCTTCACATTAAAGTCACCACTATAAAAGTTTTTGCAAGCCACAAAGTCCTTTTTCTATATTCTGTGAAATCTCTGTGGGAAACTGGGAGGCTAAGATGCTACTCAAGAGGTAATACAAAACTGGCTTCATATAATACATATTAAGTTCAGAGTTTTCTGCCACTATTACTTGGACTATGGAGTCCTAAAGTTATTGAACTGAGACAACATATAAATGTTGTAAATAATGGATGCGCTTGAATATGGGTAGCACTTAAAATTGGTAGGAAGTGCAAAGAACAGAGATTAACACACTATGGCACAGAAGTCTAACCTGTGAAGTGAGAAATACAACAACTGAGAAGAAAGATTTTGTCTACTTCTTTTGTTAAAGAAAATGAAAATAGGTGATTGCAATTTTTCACAGTTACAGATACTATGTGTATATATGGTGTCCAACTCAAATAAAAAGATTTTCACTTAATGCTAGTAGATCAAGGTTACTGATTGTTGTTCAAGTGGGGAATTATTTTCCGGATATTCTATGTAGCATGCAACACATTTTTGATCTCTGCATTATACAAGTCTTTGCTGATATCCTATTTATAAGACAGACATAATATTTGTTGTTTATGCCAATATGCATCATATATTTTCAAATATGTTTACTAATTTCATTTAATAACTTTTGAAGGCATTCAAGTATTGAGACATTTATAATGTGTTTTTCAAGTAAATGTACCTTTGAAACACAATGAGACATATTTTAGTGGAATGATCAAGGTCACAGCCAGTGGTGAAGAATACAGTTGCCAATTTCACAGCCCACTACTCAGAGGACCAGACCACACTCCTAATATTTTGTTAGATAAAGAGCAACAAAATCTATTAGATGGTAACGGACTGCTATAATGTGCAATTTATTTTGGTATGGATTTCCTGCTATAATGACAAGATTATCTGGCAGAGCTATTTTCCAATTTTTAGAGATAAATAAATATTACTGTAACTATAATGACTAGGTTTTCACTTTAATAAAAAAATTATTCTTGTGTTTCATAGGTTGCATACATATTCTTTCACATTGTTAAGACCATCATTTATCAGTGCTTAACATTCTCAGATTTTTCTCTATATCCTGTTTGTTTTGTCCAAATTGTCGTTAAAAACTAAGTTATCTCTGAATAGAAGCATTCTTTTTTCATTACATTCAAATATTTTATTACTATTCTGAATAAACGGCTTTTTTTTTTTTTTTTTTTTTCGTTTGACCTAACTTTTTATATTGGAAGAAAATACATTTTTTATTTATAAATTCTTTAAGTTACTACAACTGTAGAGCAAATATTTCAGTAAGTAGTTTTATGTTTAAATAAGTGGGGACACTTCACCATGCTGATTTGTGTCTGACAACTCCGAACTGAAATGACTTCATTACATTGCTTCTGAAAATTTTAGTTGGTGAATGGATTAGTTAGATCAGGACATTAAATTAACTGTTCTTAAATAACATAAAATTAAATTAAATTAAATTAAAAGTAACATCTAGTATATAATGAATACATGCATTATATGTCTTCAAATGCAGATCTACTTAGAGGGCTTAATAAACAGCCGTAACATGTAACTCATATGAGTCTGTAATTCTTATTAACAAATCATCCTTTTATTTCATTGTTTTTTGAGATAATTTGATTTATAAAGCAGTAAACATCATCATAATAAGTTCTACTAATGCAGATCAACTACTAAGAGCTTAGGATATCAGTAAAACCAGAGTCAGCAGAGTCACTATGTCACACTACCAGGATGAAGGCATAGGAACAGGCTATCCAGGGAAATGGTTGTGTCACCATTCCTGGAGGTATTTGGAAGATGTGTAGATGTGGTGCTTAGGGACATGGTTTAGTGATGGGCTTGGTAGTGTTAACAGTTGGACTCAATGATATTAAGAGTCTTTTCCAACCTAAATAATTGTGTGATTCTAGGACACACACTCTCAAGAAATGTCAACAAATTGAGTCTGAAGTAATCAATAGTCTTCCCTTTCTATTGCTCATCTCTCCCTGGAATATTTTTGCTTTTTGCTGATAATGTGTTCCTCTATGATGATCATAGAATCATAGAATAGTTTGTGTTGGAAGGGATCTTAAAAGACCATCTTGTCCAATCTCATTTCTGTGAGACATCTTTCACTCAATTAGGTACTCAAAGCCCCATTCAACCTGGCCTTGAACACTACCAGGAATGGGTCATCCATCACTTCTCTGAGCAATCAGTTTGTGTGTTTCACCACTCTCATGGTAAAGATTTTCATCCTTATATCTAATCTAAACCTAAACCCACCTTCTTTCAGGTTAAAAATCATTTCCTACTGCACTGTTACTAAAGACCCTGGTAAAAAGTATCTTTCATTTTTCTTATAGCCCTCCTTTACATATATTGAAAGGCTACAAAATGTTTCCCTAAAGCCTTCTCTTCTTCAGGCTGAGACCACAGGAGTGGTCCTCAATCTCTTCCATTCTGTTTGTGGCCCTCCTATAACAAGTCCATGTCTTGATCTGGAGGTCTGTAGTATTCCATTTGGGCTCTCACCAGAGCAGAGTACCAGGGCAGATATTCACCTCTTTTTACGCAGTCCAGGTCACAGATGGTCTCCAGGGCTGCAAGCACATATTACTGGCTCATGTCCAGTTTTTCATCCATTACTTTCTCCAAACGCTTCTAGACAGGGCTACTCTGAACCAATTAATCCCCCAGTCTGTATTGGCACTGGGCATTGCCCCAGTCCACATGCAGGCCTTGTTGAAACTTCATGGGATTCACATATGTCCACTCCTGAAACCTGTCAGGAATCCCGCTTCTGCAGGTTTTGACTGGTGGAGAGTTAATTCTCTTCACACTGGCTAGTATGGGACTGTATTTTGGATTTATTCTGGAAACAGAGTTGAAAATATAGAGTTTATTTATTGATGAGCAGTGCTTACACAGAACCAAGGCCTTTTCTGCATCTCATCTCACCAGTGAGGAGCTTGAGGGTGCACAAGAAGATAGGAGGGGACGCAGGCAAGATAGCTGACCCCAGCTGACCTCAGGGATATCCCAGACCATATGGCACTATGCTCATATAAAGCTGGGGGAAGAAGAAAGGGATTGATGAAGTTTGTCTTCTATGTCACCATTATGCATGATGGAGCCCGCCTTTCCTGGAGATGGCTGAACACTTGCCTGCCCATGGGAAGTGATGAACAAATTCCTTGCTTTGCTTTTCTTGGGTGTGCTGCTTTTGCATTGCCTGTTAACCTGCTTTTATCTCTACCCACAAATTTTCTCATTGTTTCTCTTCTGATTTTCTCCTCCAGCATGCAAGTGACTGTGTGGGGCTAAAGTTTAAAGCCTACTGCTTTTAAACCATGACATGTATGGATGGCATCCCATCCCATCCCTCAGCCATATCAAACATCCTACACACCTTCGTGTTATCAGCATATTTGCTGAGAATATACTTAGTCCTGCTGTGTATGTAATTATTGAACAGTACGGGTCCTAGTATCGAACCTTGAGGGGCACCACTTATTGCTGATCTCCATTTAGACATAAAACTGTTGATTTCGATTCTTTGGATGTGGTCATCTGCCCTTATTCTTCTAACTGTTCATTCATCAAATCTGTAGCTCATCAATGTAATGATGTTGTGCAGAATTTCATCAGAAGCTTTGCAGAAGTCCAGGTAAATTACATCTATAGCTCTTCCCTTCTCCACTGACAGTCACTACACTGTACAAGGCCATGAGATTGGTCAGGAACAATTTGACCTTGGTGAAACCATGTTGGTTGTCTCTAATCACCTTCCTTTCTTCCATATCCTTTGACACATCTTTCAGGAAGATCTGTTCCATGGTCTCACGGGGCTCAGAGTTAAGGCTGACTAGTGGGTAGTTCCCAGGGTCCTCTCATTTACCCTTTTAAAAACTGCAGGTTAAGTTTCCCCTTATCTAGTCACTCAGGACTTTAACTGCCATGACTTTTCAAATATGATGATAGTAAAGATATGACAGTGTGGGTGGGTTCATATTTAGTCATGATATTTCTTTTTTTCCCTTTGAAATTAAAATAACTGTTGAGAGTACTGGAGAAGGTAACTGTCCAAATTAGGAAAAGGTATGCAAATTTGTGGAAATTTATGTGCCATACTATGCCGTATTGAGGTATAAAATATATGACTTAGAGAGGACAATATATAGATATCAGATAAAAGATTCAAGTTCACTATGGGAAGATATTTGGAAGAACCCTGAATCTCCACATCACACCTGACATTGAAAGTAGTAGTCTTATAACATTTCATGTGCTGACTCTAATAAGTTCTCCTGTTCTGAAGAAAAAATACATAAAAATGAAATTATCAAAAGTAGCATGGAATTATGAGTCTGTGGTCTATGTTGGAGGCTGTATAATTTTATTGCATAAAGCAGCAATATATATAAAAAGATTCTCTCATTTTCATATTAGATGATTCCATTTCTCTTCTCTGACACATCTGAGGAGCACAGAACAATAATTTGAAGTTCAGATAAAGTACTGTCAAAAATGTCAATAAAAATAGAAGAGAATATATTACATACATACTAGAAATACTTAAAATAGAACTCTATATTGCCTTCTTTCGCTTCTTGCCCTTCTGTCCATCTGTTGTTTATGCTGTAATTTTTGCTTCAGCAAAGGAATTGCATGTTTTTTTCAATAATTTCTGTGGATCAGTTATGATAGACTTTCTGATTTAAAATATTTTATTCATGAGTTGTCTTTTTTGTTTGCTTGTTTCAATGAAACATATATATTTATATAAGCTAGTATCCAACTTGCTTGGTTTTGAGTATTGGGTGATTTAGCTTTCCTTATTACTCTGTGCTCATAAGGAAGGAATTTGTTATTAAGTGCTCTCCAGATTTCAAGGAAATAAAACAAAAACTAAAAACATAATAATTAATATTCCTAAACCTTCTTCAATTCTGTTTCTTATTGGGTTTTTTTTTTGTTTTGTTTTGGTTTTTTTTGTTTTTAAAAAAAAAGCAAAAATGTAACCAAACAGAACCTAGTCTGTTTCTATTTAATTGACCAAATGAATCTAATCTCTTTATTTTCAAATCACACTGTCATTACTTCAATGTTACAGGACAGATATTTTTTTTCCACTTTCTCATTTATGTCAATATCCTTGAAAATTCCTGCTGATTTTTAAATGTATCCATGCTGCAGGGGACACAGTCCCATATTGTGTTAGGAGAGCATGAGGTATGAATATAATCCTGAACTCAAGGTTAATATAGTCTTGCACCAAAAACTGGATAGAATGACATGCCAGCTTTTCAACAACCACTAATCATCAAATACAGACAACACAGTATTCCCATTAATATTTCATGAAAAGTAGTACCCTTCTGTATCCAAGAATTTACATTTTTTTTCACTCTAATAACATGTATTCTTCAAGTAATGGATCTTTCCATTTATCATGAAGTTTCCTCTTATATCATATTTCATATCTGACAAGGTAATCATGTTGCTAAGTCAGCCAGATAGTTGCCTTATGTTAATCTTTATATATATAAAACTAAAACAAATATTTGAACTATTTCTTGTAGTAGATTTGTACATTGATGCTCTCACCAATCACTTAAGAAACATAGCTTCTACTAAACATATATAATGAAGAAATGGCTGCATTCCTTAACACTTATGAAAGAATTCTTCTAGGCTTGTCAAAACTGTTCTTCATCTGAAGGTCTCTTAACCTTCATCTAGGTATACACTCATGAAATAATAAGATGTAAAGAATCCATTAAAACAACATGAGTCTCACCAGGACTCTGAATAGTCTCAAGGAGGTCTCATTACAATTAAAGAAAGATTCAATTTTAGCATATTAACTTATTGCTAGTTGACCCAAATGGTTTGTATTCTTATAAGCTGTAGTACATTCCCTTAAAATTTTCATTTTTTTACAGAACAGACATTTTCCTTCTCGCAAATGGGTGTCGATGTTCAGATTTGCTTAATCTTAAGTAATTAAGAAATTTTAAGCATATTAAGTAATCATAAGAATTATTTAATCAGGAGAACATTATTTTTACAGATATCCTTTTCAATTATTTTTATCTACCATATCTAAAATGTGGGATAACATGAATAATATATTACATTATTTAAAGAATAACACCAAAATAAGCTTAAAGTGTTGTGATGCCGTACTTCAATGAGTAAACTGAGTCTGGTAATCATTAATACAAACCAGAAATGACTGACACACATTAACAGCTACAAGATTATGCAAGTTAAAGAAAATGCTGGGATGATGTATTCATCATTGAAAACACTGAAAGGATGTGACTAAATTTGCTGATCTATGCATTCTAGGTTAAGCTGAGAAAGTTTTTTTCTAATTTATTCATTGTATTTCACCTCTCCGTGTTTTTGAATTCTCTGCAGGCAAATTAGAACACTCTTAAATGTATTAAACATTTCACAGTGTCCAGAAAATATTGTTAGTGAATCATTCTTGTCTGTAAACAATTTAAAAGTGATGTGTAAAAAAATTATTATTCAAAATTCAAATCAACCCGGTTGCATTAGTTGATATGTGAATGTAAAACCTAAATCAGACTCGTAAATGCTTTTAAATGTTTTCCTTTACCTGTCTGAAATTGCCTGGGCCAAATTTAAGTGCTCAGTTTTGCATAAATGGTAAATTATTTTATTTATCATTAAGGAGTTTTAAGATAAGTGAATGCATTAAATAACTTTCATATTATGTTTTTTCATTATAATAAAACTATAAGTAAATTTAGAGTATTACATTGCTGCATTCCTAAGGGCATGTGAAAGCAATTAACTGCACTATATATATGAAATTCAATGCCACGTTTGTGTCATTCGGTGGCAGAGAGGAAAAGGTGAGGTCTTCCCCTGGTGCTCTGACCCCCGTGGGCTCCCAAGATTGCTCAACAACCTGACATCATTGCTTTTCTGCTTTTCTGTTTGCTGTTTGCTGTTTTTTTCTTTACTGTTAATCTGAAATGGGGCAGCGGGCGTTGGCCGAATGGTGTAAGTCACCACCTGTGGAGCCGGCTCCTCCTCTGAGGACTCGAATCCTGGAGGAACTCGGTGTCACCGTCCGAGCATGCTCGGCCATGGTAAGCTGAACCTCAAGAGTAAAGGGGGTGGGGCCAGTTCCGCGCACACTGTGCCTCACCTAAAAAATCCATTGTGCAGGCTTACCCAAAATCTTCGTTGGCAAAATCTAGCCAACAACAACAATAATATATGAAATTAAAATTAAATATCAAATTAGTCAATTTAAACTCTTTTTCCCTTTAATTGATCTATTACTTGTTTTAAATCAAACTCATAGAAGTATATTTCATGTCTAGTATCTTCTAGAAAACACACATTTGGATATTGTTTTTCTGTAAGACATTGTTGACTATATAAGAAAGATAAATAAAAATAATTAAATGTTACTGAACGTATGTCAGTTGTCTTTAGTTTTTCTTTTAACTTCCTATTGGTTTACAATTTACCTTATTTAAATATATTGTCCTTTGTGGAGGTTGAAACCAACTTGGCAGAACGAGAACTATCTGGAATGTCAAAGAGGCCTTCAGAGAATGTTGAAAGGGTTTCCCTGAACTGATAAGACTCAATTCATCCTACAGACATCTGCTGCCTCAGTATCTCCAAGCTGCCTGAAGTTGACAAGATTTGTGGGTTTCTGTGTACTCCCTAGCCTGGATGGAGTCTCACTTTATCAATCCCTTTGTTTCTTCTGTCTCGTGTTCGTTAAATATGGACTGGTCTTGCATTCCTGAATTCCTTCATAGTGACCATATTGTGTTCTCTTAATTGTATTATCTCCTCCCATCCTTTAGCATAAAACCAGCCCCTGAGATGATTATTTACTCGCTGATCCTATGTATTGTATGTTGTAACTTCAATAAATATCTCTGTTTGCCCCCCAAAACGGAGATCATGAAACTGACTACAGTCCTTCAGTATTTTTGGGCACTGCATGATGAATTCAGCATATACAACTGTTGAATTGGTATAGATTAGCATTAGAAGTTCTCCCATTACACCTGCCAAGACTTTCATTTAGACTTTGCCTACTTATGTATCACATTACTGTCTGTTGTTCCCTGTGAGGAAAAAAAAAAAACAAAAACCAAAAAACTTATTTATTGTCTAAGTTGTGCAATGCGGAAGTTCTCCCATTACACCTGCCAAGACTTTCATTTAGACTGTTTGCCTACTTATGTATCACATTACTGTCTGTTGTTCCCTGTGAGGAAAAAAAAAAACAAAAACCAAAAAACTTATTTATTGTCTAAGTTGTGCAATGCATCTGCTGTTTTCAAGTTCTATTAAGAGACTGGGAAAATATAATTTTTAAAGATGTTCCACACAAAATCTTCTGAACATTTCTTAATCCTTTTAAAAAACTCACTAGCAATGGAAAATAAAATCTAAAGTGTTTTGAAAGTTGGTTAAATGGTACATATTTTGAGGTTCAGCTGCTTATCTAGGAGGGTATCCTTTCATTTGAGTGCCAGTCTATAAATATCAAACACACACACACAGAAAAATACAATTTTATAAAAGATTGTTCCATATATCTTTTTCTAAATAGCCTTTAAAATTTTAGAAAGAGTAATGTTTTATATGTTTAGATTGGTTGGTTGGTAGGGTTTTTTTGGTTTGTTTTGTTTGGTTTGGGTTGGCTTTTTTTTAATTTTGTTTCAAATCTGTTTTAGTGATGATTGTAACTGGCAAAATAAATCCCTGTCTTTATCTTGGCCTATGAGCTTTTTCAACCTGTTTTCTTCTCCATCCCCTTGAGGAAAAATGAGCGTGGCTCTGTGGGTGTCTGGGTGTTAGCCAAGGCTAAGCCACCACAAAGACTAATAATTATTTTCTGTAATTTTCATGCTACATTGTACATTACTCATTGCAGTTCACATTGTTGCTGTTATTAAGATTTGTATTAATAGGACAAACCTCCATTATTTTTTAGAATCCTTTTGTTAGGAAGCAGACTTTTTAATTAGAGAGCTTTGAGAGATTGGAATATTCTGACATATTCCTTTGATTTCAGAGAAAAATTTAAGCCCTGACCAGTAGCTGAGTACAGATAGGGTTCTCTTGTAGCTCTTCACAGTTAATTTGAAGGTTTGGATACTGAGAAACAAGAATTTTCTAACTTTGAATGTTACCAAGGCCCTAACACAGTATATTGCTAGAGGCAAATGACAAACATTCTTTACCTGTGAGGAGCAGCCTTCAAGCTGAATTTCTGTTTAATTGAACTCGGTTCAGTTGAAGCAGAGGTGGCAGAATGGACCAACAAACTGCATTCAGTGAATGAGACTCATTTTAATATGCCCCACTGAGTACAAGAAAAGAAGACCAAACTCATGCCCTTTCATCAGTTCATGAAAAGTTGCATTTCTTGCTTCATTTTCTACCACTGTATGAGCTGCTTACACAGAACCTAGCCTGCCTGTCAAGCTTAAGCCTCAACCCTACTGAGGTTGAAGCCTTTAAAGTGGAGGAAGTGTTGACTCAGTTTTAATTGCTTATGATGTTATTCTATTATATATACATTGTAAAGTAAAATACTACATAAGGTGATCTAAAGACCAATTCAGTGTAAATATAGTAAGTGTATCATATAAACTATACAAATATAATAATAATTCTTGTATTATGGAGTTCATTATTTCTCAGCCTTCCTTCTTTCTTTTATTTGTTATGGCAGTATAAAAGGGTCCTGAACAGAGAGCCTCATTTCACCAGCAGTTGACATGCATGGCAATGGAAATACATAACTTCTGATGAAATAATAATTGGCTTCCTATCTGTCACACTAGTCATACTCCAAAACAATGTGAAAAAAATGAAATAAGAATGTGATAAAGGAAAAGAGGTAAACATTAAAAAAAATAAATTTAAATATTTCAATAAATAGAATGTGAGTCCAGATAAATAGTTGAGATCTAGAAAGATAATGTTCTTGCTATATGAAAAGTTGTGACTGCAGTCTTTTCTAAGAAAAAACTTCAATTTTTGATTACTTTCATCATACATGATTTTCTACTTAATTGTCCTTTGTGAAATTTGATCTTTTGGTCTTTTTCTCTTTACTCTGTATCTTTAAAGAGACATGTCAGAATCTTTTGTAAATTACTTCAATTTAAGCCTAGGGAAATTACAATAGTTCAAAGCAGGTGGTAGTTAAAAGGATTCTATTAAAGAACATTAAACATATAGACCTGATCCTGAAATGTTTAGAAGACATCCCTTTCTCTTTGCTTTTCACTTACGACATCTACAACAAGGCAGAAAACTAATGCACACTGCTGGGCACATGGCCCAAGGGATAATGTTTTTCCCCAACTGCTTGCCTAGAAATACCGTAATTCATTTCTATTGTCTAGACTTTCATTCTCTTATCAGCTTCTTATCACCTTTCCTCTGTTGTCTGTTTTAAGTTTTGCAAGAGAAATTTGACCTATGCATTTAAACCGAGCTAGTCTAATTATCCCTTAGCCACTACCAAAAAAACACAACAGAAATAAACCTGTTAAGAAGATAATTTCCACCCGTGTGCCTAGAAAGTTCTCATAAGAAAAGTGCTCTCTGGATTACTTGAGAGAGTAAATATAATTTTTGTTTCTATTTTCCCACTTTAGACACAGTAACAATTCAGAAAGTTAGTTTTGCACTGGGAAGAAAGAGGGAACATGTAGATTGTTTCATAAAAAATAATCAGTATTTTTGATACTTTTTTAAAGGTATTTAAGCCTCAATATATAGAGAAAAACTGAATAGCAATATAAAGAAGGTACCCTTACATTCAACAGAAACAAGAAGAGATTAAGAAATGTGAAAGCATAAAGAGAAACTAAATTAAAAAGTGGCAAAGGGAAACAAAACAAATATTCCTTTTTTACACACATCAGGATCTAGAAGTCTATATGGCTATTTGATGATCAGAATACAAAAGGTATATTGAAAATAAACAAGCAGGAGAAGGTCATTGTTGAGAGGCTTCAGCGGAGATCCTTGCAGAAGAAAAAGGGGAGAAGAGAGTGCCATTAGGGAGCTGCTCTCAGTGGGAGACTTATTACAGATCTGTCTGAAACGAAGTGATTGTACGAGAGGAGGGGGAATTTATTTAGTTTACATAGATTTTGAAAGGCCTTTGGACAAAATATATCTCACAAAGCTTTTAAGTAAATTAGGTGGCATGAGCAAAGCCCTTTGTTGCATAGATAAATGACTGGTTAGGAGAAAAGAAACACAGGTAGGAGTAAGTTGTCAGTCCTTGAAGTGGAGACAGGTCATCAATGCTGGTAAACAGAGGTCTGTACTGTAAAATATATTCATCATTAACCTGGAAAGCAGGAAATTACGGAAAAGAAAAAGGCTGCTGACAATACTGTATTATTCAGGATAGCAAGTCTGAAAGCTGACTGTGAGAAATTTAAAAAGGAATGGAAGACTGAAGGACAACAAAGTGAAATATGAAATGTGGTGTAAATAATATAACATGATGTGCATGGGAGAAAACCAATCCTAATTTCACATGTAAAATTATAGGCTCTGAACTAACCATTACCTCCCAAGAGTGATATCTTGGGATGTAAAAAAACATTTCTTGACACACCAGTTTAATAATACTAGTGTTCAGAAAATCAAACAGAAAGCTAGGGACTATTAGGAGAAAAAGACAGGACAAGACAGAAGCCACCATGCTGGTAGCTGACTTTGCCACACCTTAAATAATGTAAGAAGTTTTGATTCTAAAAAAGAAGTATGCAATAGACTTGGGGAAAAGTCCAGAAAAAATCAGCAAAATACAGAACAATTCCTGTACAAGAAATGACTGAATAGGCTAAGAACATTAATCTAAAAAAATATTACATAGACAAAATAAAATAGAGGTTTATAAAATCAGGAATAGTGAGGAATGACAACGTTCTTTTCTCTCTTCACATTGGCAAGAATCTGGGCTTGAGACAGTCATGTCAAGGTTACAAATTAGCATTTATAGGTGGAGATGTGATGCATAGTTGTGGGAAATACTGTCTAGGGAGGAAGTGGAACAGGGATTTTGCAGAGTCTAGACGACTCAGGTAAGGGACATTCTTCTCAGCATAGCAGGAACAAACCATGCAGTTCAATCTTCCATTTTTTTTAATTCTGAAAGATTTTCTAGTTTATGTTCATAGTATACACACAGGATTGAATGTGGCCTTCAAAACCCTGAAAGAAAACATACTGAACGTCACAAACAGGATGTCTAGTGAACTGTGCAAGTAGGACACAATCCATCCAGTCCCATTGAGAGGAAGCTCTTCTGTTTTAATGATACAGACCTGGACTATTGCCTTGGCTACCTTGTTGTGGTGGACAGTTTCTGCCATTTCGCACATGAGTGTTGTGAAAAACAGCTGTTAGTTGTGTGTGTACGCTTGTGTCTATGGGTACCTGAATGTATTGGAGACTTTACATGCCCTAACAAAGTGGACAGCCCTTAGTTAGAATCACCTCTTGTGCTAGAGGGTTACTGATAGTCAAGCTCATAGATATGGTAGAAGAAGACACATATATTAGCTTCATGTTCCTTTTAAATAAATAAACAATTTTAAAGTTAGATGTCCCTCTTCCTGAATAAATTTGATCTTTGCTTATTAACCTTTTCATATATTTTTTTTTTCCCCTCTGTAAGTTTTCAGTTCCAGACTGCTTTTCACTCTGATTCCAAGGGATGGAACTGGCATAGCATCTTGAGTTATACAATGTTTGAAAGTTCAGATTTTTTGCATTCCAAATAATGCAATTAAATATATTTTTTATTTTCCTGTATATCTGTAGAAAAATAAAGTAATATTACCATTCTACCCTGTGTTGCTGCCTAACAAACAGGAGAATGCACTAGAAACATGAGCAATTTAATGTTTTGTAGAGTATAGGGATTGCAGCTTTACTTTCTCATTTTATGTTTAGTGCTAGAGCAAAAGAGTTATCTGAATCCTATAGACCTTAAGTAACCTGACTCAGAATAAACAGATGGGTATCAAACTTTACTAGTTGATTCAGACTACCCTGAGTATTCCCAATTCACAGTTGTTTTTATATATATAATTGTACTCCTGAATAACAGTGAGAAGTTCTACAAAACTACATAATTACAGTTCTGAAATATAAATGAACAGTCAAAGGTTTTGAAAATGTTTTTGACTTTTATAATATCTTAAGATAGCATTGTTGAAGACACTTTTATTTATGGGTTATATACAGAAGAAACACATCTGAAGAATAAGGCATAAGTATATATGTTGGTTTAGGGGGGTTGTTGTTTTTTTATAATTACTATAACTGTTAGAGCTGAAGCTTTTTTTTAAGTAGTCTCTGACGTAATCACATGGCTGAGGCTGTGCCCTGTCCTACAGTGCAAATAGCAGCACGTCCAAAGCAAATGGCCTGCCAATTAATCTAAGCAATGTTGAACACAGGGAATTTGCTAACCCACAGACAGCTGAGGTATAGTTTACTTGCTGTGGCATCTGGTACCTGTTATTTAAACAAAAGGACGTTTTGTGAATTTTTCTCATATATTCAGGGAGGTCTGATGGTGTAACCCTTTCAGGTTAGAAAGATGAAAAATGCATAAACAATACTGGAATGCCAGGTCTTTTCACAAAAAGCATAATGAATGTGGTTTTATTTCAGGTTTTGAAGAGACAATAAATGGAAATTTCCCATCATGAGCAATAGCATAGTGTCACACCTACAGCACTTTTCATCCATATCATTTCTAAGTGGAAGTCAGAATACACAGTGTGTAACCTTGAAGAAGGTTGATGACCTCCTCTTCAAGCATCAAAGAAGTATTGGATAACTATGCTTCTTAGAAAATATGATGCTTTTAAATACTCTCACACTAAGAACAGGAAACGTGAGCGTGAATATCAGGATATAAGCCATTTTATTATGTATCTTGAACAAAATGTAGAAATTATGTACTGATGGCATACATTAAACAGGAGGAACTGGTGACAGCCTGTCATTACCGTCCATCCTGTGTGCCAAATAGGAAGAAAGTGCAGAGGAAGAAAACGGAATGCAGTTAAAGATATGCACCTATTATACTTCATAATAAACAGAAATACTTAAGACAAAGGAAAACCTTAACTATGCTGTTTCCTAGTTTTCCCATGCCTGTATTTGCATTCTCATTGTTTAGCACTAGTTTTTATGCACAATGTTATACATATTATACATTTGAAGCTAAATATAATGGTTATGAAAGGTTAAGCACTTTGGGGTTAACTATTATTTTTATTTCCATCTATTTTAAAACATTAACAGGCAATGATTGTAGTAGTACTTACTGTGCTTTGCCTATATGGACACTAGAGACTGATGAAGTAAAAAAGCACACATTCTCTTAAGAAATATGCCTTTTGATCTGTCTGCCGACCTTCATTGTCATTGTTTAAAAAAGGGTTGCAAAACTGACAGCATTGATTTTAGTGGAACATATTGGGAAACTCCCAGTTGAGTTAAAAAGATTGAGACTTCCTACAACTAGCTAGCACTGTACAAAGCAATGCTTCTCTTCCAGAAACAGAAATAAACCTTTTAGCCATGTCACAGAAAATGGTGGAAATTTATCTGACCATAATAGAGGGAAGACTTTCTAGACCCACAGAGATTTATTTGTCTGTTAGAGCCCCAGGGAAAACATAACCCTTTATGTCTGACAGTCTGTCAGGTATTCCATAAGGAAACTCTTCACCGAACAGATATACAGGATTGGAGGGTGTTTCAAGTGCCTTTATTGGGTAAGGATGGGCCAACAGCATAAGAGAGAACCTCTCAGTGTGTCATCCCACATGTTATTCCTCACTGGCAAACTGACACCACTTCATAAAGAATTCACTCTAAGAGTTTAGGAATAAGACCCTTTACTAATACAAATTGTGACAAGTTAGTAAGGTTTGTAGATCACTGGTGATGGTGTCTACTGCAAAAACGTGTTTAAAACAACCTAATAATACTATAAAACAAACAGAAGTACAACCTCTAATACACAGCAATCTGGGAGCATTATGGGGCAAAACATAAGCTCTAGTCCTTAAAAGCAGCAGTCAATGTGCATAGAATAAGTTTCTTAGTCAATAGGCATCCAGAAAGGGGGAGGAAAGGCAGGTTTGGTCAGTCAGTCAATTTCAGCTGTTCCAGTGGAAATCTTTCTTCAATGTCTCTCCGATTCCAACTTTCTTTTATATTATTTGTTTAGGTTTAGGTGGAGCTTGTGTGAATCTAGTCATAAGTACTTAATTGGGTAGTTGTCCTTGGCATCTATCTTTCTAGGTGTTCAGATATAGCACAGTCTGAACTACAAAGTGTCGCTATGTTCCCTCCCTGCAGGATGTTTGTGGAGGGAGCCCGAAGAACCTTAACGTCACTCTTGTCTCAGTAGCATTCACCATAACAGGTGCTTATCAGTATTTAGGGAACCTTCATGTGGCATTGTGACTGTGTTCCATCAGGGAAGCAGCAGCTAGACCTCCTCTGTAATTCTTATTCTCCTTTAACTCCAACCATTTTTCACCAACCACACCAATGAGCAGTTATTTATATACAGTGTGACACTGTTCATCCCTGTAGGGAAGCCACAGATCTTGCAGTAAGTAAAAAAAAGCTAAATTGTATTCATGCAAATGATACATGGATAAACTACATAGTGATCATATTTGAAATGTATGAACAGTTTTTGCCAATGATTATAGTGATGATACAATCTTAAAAAAGAGGTATAGTAAAATCAGACTTCCCTGTTAAATCCTGAGTGTTAAAAATATAAACTTTGTGACTTCTATGACTTCACAAAGGGATTTAAATTCTTTCATATTTTATTGAAAACAGAACATTGCCATTAAGGTCTTGTGCTGGTTTGAAGGTAAACCAGCAGGAGAAGTGCACTCAACTCAGAAGAGATTACAAGTCAGTTACAATTTACCAAAAAGATTGCAATAAGTACAATTATACCAAAACCAAAATAGTTTTAACCCACAAAGAACAGAAGTATAACAGAATGGTGTTAATTAGCCCCTGTACTGAGCACCACGTGGTCCTCCTGATTATAAAATAAAAGGAAAGGAAAACCTGCTGGTGAGGATGATGGTCACAGTCTTATCATGAGTGGCAGTTACAGTTCTGTTGAGGTTCTGGTCCTCCTCTTGATCCAATGAGTGGTACCAGAAGTTTCAAAACCCAAGGATTATATATACTCAGTTTCAGGTGGGAATGCCCAGTACATCCCCACAGGGTGGGGATTTGCATAGTCAGTGACTTAACTCTGTGAATCATGGAATAGTTTGTAATCTTTAATGGCCCATTAGCAGACATGACCCCTCAGGTTGAGTGTGAAGGTGCTAATCCTCCACAGAGGAGAGTTATCATGGTTCAGTCATTGGTGTGAAGACAGAAACACTCCCCTGTCTTCCAGGGTTCAACACAGAGCTTGTAGCCTGAGGTGTTACGTGTGCTCTGGGCAGCTGCTGTAAATGGTCTATTTTTAACAGTTCATCAGAAATGGCATGGAGGGTGTAGAATATACAGTTTTGGTAACCCCCACACAGTGATAAGCTTGTCCCAGCTGCTGTAACTAGGACAGATCTTGTGGTTTTGAGCCCATCTGATGATCAATTACCATGTAGCTGCTTGCTTAACCTCCCCTCTCTTCCTCCCTGGCACCAGTGGAATGAGGAGAAGATTCAAAGTAAAATGTGTATGTTGAGATAAAAACAGTCTAAGAGTTGACAATAAAGCAAAATGCAACAATAATTGTAAATAATCATAGTAATGAAAAAAAAGTGAAAAAAAAAACAACAACAACAAAACAAAACAAAAACCAAAAAACAAACAAACAAGGAAAAACACCCAAGTGATGCACAATGCATTTGCTCAACACCTGCTGACCAGTGCCAGACCTCTCTTTCCCAAACCCAGACTGGCTGCCCTTCTGGGTAACTCTCCCCAGTTTATATACTGTGCATGATGTTCTACGGTGTGGAATATCCTTATCAGTTCAACTCATGTGTCCCAGCTATGCTCGCTCCCAGTTTCTTTTGTATACCTCCTCACTGGCAGAGCATGAGATAAGAAAAGATCCTGGACTCAGCAAAAGCACGACTTTAAAAAAACCCAAAACATCACTTTGTTATCAACACCATTTTCATTCTGAATACAAAGCACAGCACTGTAACAACTACTGAGAAGAAATTAACTCTATCCTAG
The DNA here is from genome assembly GCA_013399695.1 of Formicarius rufipectus. Lineage (NCBI taxonomy): Eukaryota > Metazoa > Chordata > Aves > Passeriformes > Formicariidae > Formicarius > Formicarius rufipectus. Next base: position 217,230 of record VXAU01004918.1, read on the forward strand.
CTGAAACTAGGACAGGTCTATATTCTGATTTCTGCTTTCTTCAGTATGAATTCTGAGTGCAATTTACACATTTCCCTCAGTTTAGTGATTTTTTTCTGCAATTTGGCATTAAAATCAGATTAACATCTAAGCAAGTTTCATTCTAAAAGATTTTTTAAGTAATTTTAGGTTAAAAAAGATGTCAGAGAACTACTAGTGATGATATATCATGCAATCATTAAAAACGAGAAAAAAATCAATGTTAGAATATAACAGAATCATAGAATGGATTGAGTTGGAAGTGACCTTTAAATGTCATCTAGTCCAATCCCTCCTGCAATGAACAGGGACATCTTCAAATAGGTCAGGTTGCTCAGAGCCCTATCCAGTCTGACCCTGAAGGTTTCCAAGGATGGGCCATCTACCCCGTCTCTGAGAAACCTATTTCAGTGTTTCACCACCCTCATTGTAAAAACTTTCTTCCTTATGTCTAGCCTAACTAGCCTAGTCTTATAGCTTAAAGTCCCAACAGTTCTTTGTAAAAAGTCTGTCCCCATGTTTCTACTAGTCACTTGAAGTATTGAAAGGCCTCAGTATGATCTCCACTGAGCCTTTTCTTCTCCAGACTGAATAATCAGAGATCTTTCAGACTACCCTCATATGAGAAATGTTCCATCCCTCTGATTCTTTTTGAGTCCCTTCTCTGGACTCACTCCATCAGGGCCAAGTCAGGGCTGAGAATCCCGTACCTGGAAAATCTCATCTGGACCTCATGTGAGGTCTCAGGAGTAGACTGTAAGAATTACTTCCTTCAACCTGATAGCCACACTCCTTTTGATGTAGCCCAGAATACAGTTGTCTTTCTGGGCTGCAAGCACATATTGCTGGATCATGTCCAGACTCTCATTCATCAGTATCCACAAGTCATTTTAAGCAAGGCTGCTCCCAATTCCATCATTCTCCAGCCTGTATTGATACTGAGGATTGTCTCAACTCAAGTGCAGCACCTTGCACTTGATCTTGTTAAACTGCATAATATTCTCATATGCCCATTTCTCAAGTTGTCCAGATTCCCCGGATGGCATCTCATTCTTCAGATGTCTCAACCAGACCACTCTGCTTGCTGTTGTCTGCAAACTTGCTGAGGGTGCAATTTCACTGTATATGCCACCAGTAAAGATACTAAGTAGTACTTATTCTGATACAGACCACTGAGGAAATCACTTGTCATTGATGCCAATTAGGACATTGAGTCGTTAACCACTACCCTCTGGATGTGATCATCCAACTAATGCCTCATTCATTGATTAGTCAAGCCATCAAATCCATATCTCTCCAGTTTAGCTAGAAGGATGTTGTAGGCGATTGTGTGAGGTGAGGTTGACAGACCAGTAGTTCCCAAAGTCCTCTGTCTTACCCATTCTAAAGATGGCTGCAGTCTTTCCCTTTTTCCAATTACCAGAGACTTTTCCAATATTGTGGACAGTGGCTTGGCAACTACATCAGCCAATTCCGCTGTGGAAGATTCCCAAAACAGGGTAATATGAACATTCATTATAAACTTTGCATTACTGCAGAAACTAAAACTTCCCATAAGATTTAATAAATAAAAAATAGAAATTAAACAAATTTTCATCAGTTCTAAGTTCATCAGTATATAGCCTCTCTACACAATTTCCGCTTTTCAAAAGAAATCAATTTAAAATTACGTAAATGTCTAATAACTTTGAAAACTCTTTTAATATTCTGAAACTTTGGGCTTTTTAAGAAACTGTATGCTACTCTACCTTTAAAAGAATATCAAACAGTAAACTCAAATCAAGGCAATGATTCTCTGGGAATTGGCTTACATCTTTTAAATGGTGACCAAAGTACTTTTGAAAATATATGTTTTTAAGTACCGACCTCATATGTGACAAAATGCCTATTTGAATCAATCTGAGAAGAGTACTGTATTAACTTTTGAGTAAACCTATATGCAATTTAAAAGTGTTTGGCAAGTGCAGTTTTCGGTGTCTGTGCAACAGGTATATTCCTTCCACTTTGGAGGGAGAGATGCGGAAGAAATAACAATGTCAGTGTGTGAGGGCTGACACGGGCTAAAGTTTTACAATCTTCTGGTGCCATCTTGTGGTTAGATTAGAAATTGTCCGTTGAATGAAAGCATAAAGTACTATTGCACGAAAATCATGTATTTTTTATAGTTGCGTTCCAACAGAAAACAAACAAACACACGAACAAACAAAACCAAAACCAAACAAAACAAAAAAAGGCACAAGCTTATTTACCAACAGGAAAAAATCTAGGAGTAAGCTGCTGCAAATTAAGTGTATCTGTGCTGTTTATAATCTCATACCTTGATTGGCAGTCTTCTTGTCAGTGACCATCTTATCGCAATTTATTTCTTGTTTACCCCTCTTCCATATTTTTTACCTATACCTGAATTCACAGCTAAAAGACAAGGTGTGGCTGGATGAGAGAAGCGTGTAGACCCAGCTAAAATTCTCAGATTCTTTGCATAATATATGGGCAAAATTGGGCATTTTAGGACTAGCTTCACTACCAAAACTAAAAAAACAACAAACAAACAAACAAACAAAAGGCACTAAACTAACCAACTGAAAACTAACATAGCCCAGCAAACAAAAGACAAAAGTTAAAACCATTCAACCAACCAAGCAAAACCAGACCAACAGGAAAACAAACAAACCCAACAACAAAAAAATCCAACTAAACAAAAAATCTAAACCAGTATGCTTTACAGAAACAGCAGTTCCTCTTTCAACTAACTTGTAATGCTGAAAGAGCTTGCCTGGAATCTTGACTGCTGTCTTTCTTTTTGAAGTGGTGCCACTGTGTGGCCAGATGTAGTAAGAACTGTAAGAATAAGATAGGTAAAAGAAAGGCCCCTACTTCTGCAGTCTTTCTGACAAGACCCAATAATACACAAGACTCCTTGTGTAAGTGAAGGGTCTCAAGTTTTAAACCCTGTTGTACATTTTGCATGCATTCATTCACTTCATATTAAAGACACATTTTGCAACATGTTTGTAGAACTCTGGAAGTTGTCCAGAAGGATGAGTAATACCTTTCATAGGGAATTTTCCTGATTACCACATTACAGAATCATATTCTGGTGATCTTGCACTCTCACTAACTTGATGAATCCTATGTTTTTGCCACACTGCCCTAACGACACAGTAAATGGAGGATAAAAGTTATTGGTCTGGAAAAACTTTTGAAGAGCGATGGTCTAAATCCAGATTTTTCACTTTCTGGAGTAGTGTCCCAGAAACAATTTTCATCCCTTTGACATTTCATGAAAAATGACTAGTATTCTTGGCTGCGACTTTTAATAAAAATGTTTGTGACTGGTGGTCTGTGTAATGAATACTGCTGTCTGTGCATGTGCCAGTCCCATTTGGACTGTCAGATCCAGGATCAGCAGCCAGCGCATTTAAGTATGGGGGACTGGTTAATCTGTGGGTTCCAGGGAGGTATCATTTTGCTTAGGCATACCTTCAGCACTTGTAACTGTGATATACAGAAGCACAGAGTAACTTTTGCTTGATCACCTAATACTTGTAGTTAAGGAAATTGAAGTCAAAAAAACAAAAGGAAATAACTGAGATCAGTTTTACAGAGTGGATCACACTCATCACAGAGCAATCTTTAGGACTGTCCACCTAATCAAAATTCTAGTCTTCTCAACCTCACAGATCTTTTACAGAATCATTCTCCTAGATGCTTTTGGTTTTAGTTTTTGGGTTTTCTTACTTTTGGGGTTTCATTCGTTTGATATTCTTTTGTTGTTGTTGTTTGGTTTGGGATTTTTTGAAGTATTTTCATTTGTTTGTTTGTTTTGGTGATTTTTTTTGTGTTCCAAATGTTCTTCTGAAATAATATGTGGACTGTTCTGGAGCTATAAAATGCCGTTTTATGGTAAGATTCTGAAGGTGTGTGTTGCATACCCTATGCAGGAGGTCATATGAACTCATTTGAAGGCACAAAGCCACTGAAAGAGTACCAAAAGAGTGTAAACAAAGAAAACCCAGTAGATACAGTAACAGCACTCCATAGCTCAGTTTCTGGAACTGTATTGAACAGAAATTCCTCACTCCAAAAGAGACTCTAGAGCCAAACTACCATTGCACAGCAATGTGCAATGTGCACAGCAGAAGAGTATCAGTGGGAGTGAATTTCAGAGCTTAAATATTTCATATGTGGGAACACATGGTTTTTAGCTTCAGATCAATGCTTATTCCACTCAGACATGTGCACTGCTGCATGATTGTGTTTTAATGGAAAACTGGGATAAAACTCTACGTTTGCATTTCTTAGCAATAAAAAAAAAAATTCTGGTGACCTTACATAGGCCATATTATCTTGTGGGAGTATTGTCCTGGAATTACACATGACATCATTCTGGAAGGAGCTGTAGAAAATAGCCTTATACAATCAATGAGTATAACAGCTGAACAGTGTGGATAATCTAAGGTCCAATTCTCCAGGTCATTCCTTGCCTTCATTTATTTAGACTCAAACATGTAACTATAACTTGTTTTATGAGCTGCCCTGGTTCTGAAACAATAACTTTGTGTTCAGGCATTACTGGTCCTTGAGTTAAGACTTATTCAGTGGATTTATATGTTTTTCAGAGTAAATAACAAACATTCACAGTGTGAACTGCTGAGTCACTGCCTTGAGCAAAGCAACTTTGGTACTAAAACCAAAATGCAATTATTTCAGATTGTGAATTCTGGCTTCACAGAAACCTTTGTTTAAAAATAAATAATACAGCAGATATGTGACTCTGATTGCATGTCTGTTTTGAGGTGGACTTAATCTGTGCTAATTTACATCAAATGTTTAAAATTTAAGCATCTAATGTTGCAAAAACATCCTGAAAGGTGACACGCTCTACCTGTTGCACTCCTATGGAAGAAGTTGGCCAGTGACACAAACTGCATCAGTAAACAACATGTCAATGATATTATACTAGAGGATGTCTGTGGCCACATTCTCAGAAGTCATCTGCCTATGTTCAGAGGCCAGTGATGTTGTGCTATTTACCTCTGTTATTCAGCAGTATTTCTAGATCCATTAAATGTAGAAGGACATAATTTAACTGGTACTTGGTTTGACTTTTTTGTGCCATAAGCTTAACATCATGGAAGATCAATTATCTAGTTCAGTTCAGTGTTACATTCATATATATATATGAATTCATTAGATTTCATTTTAACACACATGGGTAAATTAAACAATACTGGAGCATGTTCTCAAGATCTGGAACTAGGTCAATTAGATTGTTGAATTGTTGAAATAGTGTTTTACAGGTCTTCCACTAGTACAAGTAGTTTTTCCCCATATGGTTTATCTCTGCAAATAATGCAGAATTTTTATGCTGCTAAGAATCTATCTGCCCCTTGTAAATTATGGGACCTATTTTGTTTAATTCTCCTGAACTTGCTACCCCCATTTTGCCCAGCCTACAACTGTGAAACTTTGGCTGCCATATTACTTGCCTGATGCTGGGATCATGAAAAGGAAGGCACCAGTGTTACTAAATATAACCAAGCAAATAAAAATTATCATCTTTCACAGCAACAGGCAGTGGCTGATGAGTTGCAGATCAGAGAGTAACCTAAAGAGGTTCTAAAACAGGTATTATATGGTGTGATGTCATCCTTAATATTACTTTGCTGGTTATGAGTAGTAGTAAAATATTCTAATGTATTTAGTTTGTCTGGCAAGATTTTAGTAATGGGGTGCTAAAGGGGTGACTTCTATGAGAAGATGCCAGAAGCTTCTCCAATGTCCAACAGTGCCAATATCAGCCAGTTCCTAGACAGATCTACCACTGGCCAAGCCCAAGCCCATCAGTGATGGTTGCAGTGCCTCTGGGACAACTGATTTAAGAAGGAGATAAAAAAAGTTTTGCACAATATCAGCCAAAGAGAGGAATCAACATATGGGAGAGAAATCACTCTGCAGACACTGAAGTCAGTGTCAGGAGGGGGAGGAGTTGCTCCAGACACTGTGCACATGGTGAAGACCATGGTGAGGCAGCTGTTCCCCTGCAGCCCATGAAGGTTCACAGAGGAGCAGAGATACACCTATCTCACAGGGAGGATCCCACACTGTAGCAGATGGGTGTCTGAAAAGAGGTTGTGACCGTGTGGGAAGCCCACACTGGAGCAGTCTGTGTCAGGACCTGTGGCCCCACTGAGAAAGGCAGCTGCAATGGATAAGGTTTGTTGACAGGATTTGTGATCCAGTGGGGGACCCACAGGGGAGCAATCTGTTTCTGAAGGACTTCTGGTGTGAGGAAGAGGCCCATGCTGGAGGAGTTCATGAAGAACTGCAGCCTTTGTGGAGGACCCACATTACAAAAGTTTGTGCAGGACCCCCTCCTATGGGAGACAGCCCACACTGGAGCAGGGAGAGAGTGAGGAGAAAGGAGCAGTAGTGAAAAGATGTGATGAACTTATCACAACTCCCATTCCCCATCCCCATGTTCTGTTTGGGAGAACAAGAAGGCAGTGAAAATAGTGAGTGAAATTAAGCCCTGAAAGAAGGGAAATGAGGGGAAGAGGAGGTGGATCAATATTTGCACTTATTTCTCAATAACTTATTTTGCTCTAATTGGTAATATTTTAAATTAATTTCCCCAGGTTGAGTGTGTTTTGCTTATGATGATAATTGATGGGTGATCACTCCCTACCCATAACTCATGAACTTTTCATCATATTTTTCTTGCCTACTTGAGGAGAGGCGAGATAGAGTGGCTCTGTGGGGCCTGGCATCCAGCCAAGATCAACCCACTATAATCAGTTTTGTTTTTCTGGGACCTAAATACATAATAGACAAATCATGTTGACTAAATACAGTCTTTTTGCATCTCTGAGTACTACTGGATTTGCTGGCAGTTAACTGCTTGTATTTGTATATATTCAGGAAAAATATGGTCACAAATATCAGTGAGAATGCAAAAATCAAGGCTATGAGGTGATTGATTTTATTTGATTTCTTGTGTTTTTCTGTTTTTGATGGTAGGCTGGCTTTGTGCTTTTTTATCTGTGTATGCATTTCGTGTTGTGGTAATAGAGCACTTATATTCCAGCTTTGTTTTTAACAATACGAATTGCTTCTATTTATATCTGTATTTTAATCTTATTAATTAAACTGTAACAAAATAACACTAATATAAATAAATCTTACACTTTTACTGCAGTCTTAATTGTGTTTAAGTTAATGTCAACTTTCACAATGGCTATGTGACTATTCCAGTGCTACAAACCACAGCAAAAGAATCGAGGGGACTGCATTTTGTTTATTCAGTTTTCACTTGGATGGGGCTTTGAGCGACCTGGTGTAGTGGAAGATGTCCCTGTCCATGGCAGGGGAGTTGGAACTAGGTGATCTTTAAGGCCCCTTCCAACTCAAACCATTCTACAATTCAATGATGAAGAAAATTGAGATACTATCCATTAGCTTAATTAGAGCAGTTACTCTTCTCTTCCACCTGTCCTCATTATGTTTCATGTGTTATGATAGTATACACAATCCAAATAGCAGAAGTTCCACAGTAATATTTTTTCTATATTTTCCAAAATTTCTTATGATGTCTTAACTATAGTCTTACCTGCCAGCATACTCATTTCTGTATCTCTAAAGCTCTCCTCTCAACAGAAAGTTTATGCTTTCTGAGTTAGTATAAGATAGGAGTTCCTGCATAGTCAAACCCCACTCAGAACTTTCTGTGCCTGCCCTGCTAGTGAGTGTGATTTGCTTTTCTATGCCCCCAATGAGTGATAAAAAATGTAACCAAAATACTTTTGCTTGTACAAATTAACCTGATCTGAAGTACCAGTCAACGGAGCTTTTTCTTGTTCTTTATTTTAAATAGCAGTTCACCATAGATATACCTGGCACCTGCATATGTTACCACAGTGATTTATTCTTGACTTCTTAATCTCAGCTGCTTGTGTGTGATAAACCTCAAATCCTGCTGTTTTGAATGCTATAAGAAGAAACATTTCAACTTTATGAGGCTGATTTGGAACATGAGGAGTGGAATTCCTAGTAGGATAAACACATGTTCTTACTTAGAAACTGGACTTAAAATTGTCTTATTTTTCCCCATGAGTTTTCTTTCCTTTTTTTTTTTTTTTCTTTTCAGGACCATTCAGGATCAAGCCAATGACCATAAATTAGAAGTTAGAGGTAAATGAATATGTATCATGTTACCATTCTTGAAAATCTTTCTCCTGATAAGTCATGACGTGTCTATGTCTTCTTATATTAATTTTGTGTAATATTTAACCACATTATAAATTCAATGCATATATGCAAGGTAAAATCTTGACCTTCTCCAGAGGTTCATAAGATTAGGATTTTGCTTAAATTTCAGAATATGAAAAAAAGGTATTTGTGACACCAGACAAAAATCTTATGTTTAATTTATATTTTATATGTCCTAAGTCGGTTTTTTGTTTTGTTTTTGTTTAAAACATTTATTAGAACCATCTAGTTTTCACAATTAGCACTGATTAGCAACAGGATAATCTATATGTCCTTTCCCATTGTAACAATTCCATGCTATGAAGCTGTAAACCATCTTTTCCAGGGCATCTAAGTCTCAATGTTTGTAATGATCAATACAATTTTTGCTTATGGAGATAGTTATCTGTCTTTATCTAGTGAAGGTGAGAGGAAATGCATCATCCTTACTTTCATCATTAAAGTCAGCATATGATCTGGATCCATGGAACAAATTAATTTTTGATCTTTCCATTTACCATTGTTTCTAGACGCTTTTGTTAAGGTTTTTTTAATGGAAAAAATTATGAGTTTCTGATACGAAATTGTAGCAGTAAAGCCAAGATTTAATTTGATCAAAACAATTTGTTAAGCATTATTTTAAATCATTGCAGTGAGTATTGAAAAAGAGCATGCTAAAATTTTATTTGAGAATATTTCAAAGTTAAAACTGAAATAAAGAAAAAATACATTTAAAATTTCTTTGGGAAAGCAATTCATGTGTATTTTAGGTCTATGGTCATGTGTCTTTGTTTAGAGGAAATTAGGAAATTTATTGGACTAGGAACAAAAGAAGGAGACAAGCCTCCTTTAAATTCAAACAAAATTTAATTAAGGTATGATAATAGAAAGGATAACAGTTNGCCCCCCCTGAACGTGATGCAGTCTCTACTCCCGTTGGGTGCAGCAATATTTACGGACAGCAGGTGACGATGTTGCTCCTTGGCTGGTGCTGGGCTGCCCCCTGGGGATGGATGGAGAGGTCTGGGTGTGCCTCTCTGCCGCATAAAGAGGGAAGAGCTGGGATCCTTTTCCATGGGCAAAAATCTCTCTCTCTTAGTCCTTGGCTGGATGAGGGATGGTACTCTGAGCTGGAGGCTGCTGCCAGTATTGTGGGTCTCCTCGCGCCCAGGCCAGCAGATGTTGGCTCTCTCAGGACGCCTGCCACAAAAGACCCAGCTAGAAAATATCTCTCTCTCTCTGTCTCCCTCTCTCTCTTAAGCACTGGGAACTCCGAAAAATTCCAGGAATTGGAAACGGGAGAAAAGGGAAGGAGACCAAACTCACAGGGCAGAAGTTCTCCGAGCAGATGTCTCTCCCTCTTCCACAGCAGCCATTCCTCCCCTGCAAACTGAAAACCAAGTCTCCCACTCCCTTACCACACCTACTTCAGTGATTACCGTTGCTAGGTAACACCTTCAGTCATCATCTGTCCCTTTTGATATTTAGTAGTGGAGAAAGATAAGAGCCATTAACTCCTTGTTTGGTGGTAGGGGAAAGAAAAATTTCACAAGATTCTAAAACTATAACATCATGTCACTTTTATAGTTGTCATAAAAATATTTGAACAGGAAAATATTAATTCTGTCTGTCTTTTTTCCCTGTAACTGGAGTTTGAAAATTATACACTTTTAATCTTTTTGATGATGTGTATAACCCATAACTAAAGACCTGGAAAAACAATGCTGCACCAGACCAAGAACCACAGAGTCCATACGGATTTTTTTTTAATTATCTATACTAAAGGAAGGTAACTTCCTTTATCCTTTTAAATCAATTATATAAGTGAAGATAAACCAGTTTAAATGGAGCTGTCACTCTCCATCTTTTCAGATAAACTAATTTTACCTAACTCTGTGATAGTGGGATCTCATCCATGCTATGGATCAGTCAGTTTGTCCATACTCTTTGAACAGGACTGCAAGGTAGACATAGTTTTTGATTCATAGTTTGCATGTATGCATTTCTATAGTCTGTGGCAAACCCAGTTCCTAGCTGATTTAATTTCATGATTAATAAGTCTAAATATAATGTCTTCATCAAAAGCCTAAAATTACTCAATGCACTATTAATTATTCATTGTGGAAGCTGGAGTTTCATACCTAGTGTTGTTAACTTGTTACTGGATTTCAAGATCAAATATTTTACAAGCTGGTTCTCATAAAGCAACCTCTGACTTAGCATGGAGTTGCAGGTGTACTTATGGGAAAGGGTTTTGACTGAGAATCCAAAGAGGATAGAGCTGCATGTAACAGCATTCACAAAAATACATAGATTACAAAGTAGAGTAGTCTTCAGCACTTCCCTCTGTCTTCATTATTAGTTTGATTTTTGAGAGCAATCGCAGATTTCTATGTTTTACCTTTCAATGTGAACACTCACCACCATATTTAAGATTAAGGTGGCTTAAAAAATTTAACGTGTTCTGCTAAGGGAGAGGAACTTACAGATAGTTGTTCTCATTGCAAACACTCTAGGTCCTGAGTAATTTTAGCACTTTTACCTAGGTGTTAAATTCCTTAAGAGCTTAATATAAGGCACTAGAAAGACCTTATAATCCCTTCTCTTAATGCTGTTTAATTCTGTGTATGCCTAAATCCCTAATTATCTATATTTCTGCTGACTACATGTAAATGATAAAATCTATATTTACTGCTTGGTTTTAATATTTGTACTTTTAAAATATCTTTTGTACTTGTATCCCTATGTTTATCTACAGGGACTGGCAATTCTCAGAATATGCCCATGCTGTAAAGAAGACATCCAGAGTGTGTTCTGCACACTCTCTTCTATTCAGGTCTCTGTTGTTTTGTAAAATAATCAAACACAAATCAGAGCACAAATCTATGTTGAACCATTTTCCTGTCTCTCTGATCCAATTACTATGATTTATAGAGGGGAGTGACTTTGAGTAAGATTATGAGAACAGCACTTAAAATAGACTGCAATAACGGAGCAGCTTAGGAGATATGTTTTAAAATCTCCTTTTCAAAAATAAGAAGATTTTAATTTGGAACTTGCAGGTGCATTTTGTGAGAAATGACTGACACAGTTAAGTACCTTTCCAGAGAGAGCTCATGGCTGACAATAAGTAATAGCTCTTGCCCTACTCTTATGCAATACCCTGGTCAGCCTGATGATTTGTGTGAATCTTATTCCTAATGCTTAGCTCTCACCATGAAATGTGAACAGAGATGGAACTCTGAACTCAATCTTCCAGTTGTGTCCTTACACATTCAACAGAAAGACATGGGAATTTCCAGAAGGCAACATTAATCCCTAAGTATAAAAAATTACTGGTGATGCTTCCTTTTTTTTGGTTGTGCCTTTAAAAGGTATAGGAAAAACTGGAGATTTTGTGGTTCTCATCAAAGTACCACAGACCAAGTATTTCTGAAGAAAAATTATTAGTATTACCGAATAAATTTTATAGTTCATATATTCTTGCCTTAGCAAATGAACACAATGCTGAATGACTGGGTGAAGCTCTGGACTTTCAGGTCTCTTGACTAGGATGGCATCTTGTGGTACAGTTGTAGACCTAAGACTTAATTATTATTTTCACTGTAAATTGATTTTTTAGGGATAAAATTACCTGTGAAGCTCTGAAGAACTGAAGTATCTGAAGAAGCAGTGAAACTGGCATCATAGCCTACCACCAAGAGGTTTCAAAGTGTGTATGTTGCATAATTTGTGATGACACAGAAAGAGAATTTAAAGAAAACTGCTTTTAGGTAGTGTTGGAAAACTTACACTGAAGATAAATATGAATCAATATTTTTCATGCTGTCCTTAGATGACAACATTTGCAGTAAACTATCAGTAAATCTCCACCCAAATTTTCTTCCAAAAGCTACTAGTTACTTGACCTGAAAATAGAGTTAAATAGTGAATTAATGCCTATACAGCATGAGGAATTGACTAATATTTATTTAATTAAGAGGATTCAGCATTGTACAAATTAACTGGGAAGCTATATCATTTGACCATGTAGTTACTGAATGAGTCAAGAAATTTCTTGAGGGTCAATGATGTCCTGGAATTTTTCCAGATTTGAGCTCTAATATGATTATTGTAAGTAATTTTTATCAGTGTGCATGAAATCAGGCACATCAAACTTCCAACCCTATGTCAATACAAACAAGAAACTTGTAAAGTGCTCTGAGACACACCGTTCCTCCTCTGAGCCTAGTCCTCAACACTTGCAGGCCTATTCTTGGATGTAGCAAACTAGTATTTGTAGCTCTAGAATTCTACAGGGTAAAGGGATTTTACATCTATTAAATTTTGAGTTTGGGTGGTTGCCTTTTTTATTTATATTTAGGAGAAAAATTTAATTGAAGTATTACTAACCATTTAGACCTTTGTCTTCCAGTGGGAAATGGCTTTCATACTTCCCAGATGGTAGTACATTACCCATGTTCAAATATTTTTCTCTTAGGGATCTTAGCAATGCTACATTAATAGGTATAGTAAATACATGCATGTGTGCATAGTGCCTGCACACAACCAGCTATTATCAGCAATGATGCTGTAATGAATGGCAAAGTTTATGTTAATTTTTTACAGTCAAAAGGCTGTCGACAGAGCCAGCTCCAGACTTTTCAGTCTTGACAGAACAGGCGGTGGATGAGGAAGGCTGGAAGGAGTTTACTGGGTCTGAAATTATGATGTTGGGGTGGAGAGAAAAACTAAGAAGGTAAATGAGAAAGTCTTTGTTGTGAGAAGAATTCACCTGCCACCTCAATGAGAGGAGGTGATTAGGGTGAAAGGAAAGGATTACAACAAGGAAAGAGAAACTTCAGGGTAATTTAAATGACTAGAAGTATTTTATATCTTTTCTGTTCTTTTGCTCAACTCCGGTTGCCAGTTCTTTTGTGCAACCTGTGTGTGCATAGACTATTCTTTAAAAAAAGCAATCATGGTGACAAAAGTAGTGCAAATTACTCTCATAGTATAAAATATTATATAGATAAGGGTCACTGTCTGCTTCAGGCTAAATAGTGATTGAAAATGGCTGGCTGGAAGATTCATCAGGAAAACACAAATGTAGTCAAACAATCTTTATTGGAAATATTCTACTTTAAATACAAAATGTATGTATTCAGGGACCTGAAATCAAGTGATCTCTATTGCAGTATTAATACAAAGGGAAAGAAAGGGGCTTCCAAGCAGCTAAACCCTCAAGTATAAGGTATATTAAGGAGCAGTTAAATATTAACACCTTGAATTGTACCCACAAGCATGTATGGAATAGTGCAGTCTTAGAAGCCCTTCAGTAATGTGCTAGCTTTGACTACAACTTCTAAGCCAGACAACAGCTACTTTACCTGATGTAACTTCCCCATCTTTTTCTAGGGAGAAAAGTTGGTGAAGTCATGCAGTGTTAAAGCCAGGAAAATATCAAAGGCTGTGTACATCTTTATATAGTGAGTTGTTACTAGAATTAGAATCAAATTGACAAAATACAAAGCAAAATAAAATTATCAGGCAGCCAGCAACACTTTCATGCTGAAAATTTCTCTTATAGAAGGCAAATTTCACTTACCAATAGTGTCAGTGAGGGAAAATATGACCAGGAGAAAAATTTTTCTTTTTCCTTTTGCATCAAAACAATATAATTGTTACTATGTGTCACAAGGTGCAAAAGCTAAAATAGCAAAGAGTTTTATCCTATGTCATTTCTTTCTGACTCAGAAGAGGACAAACTACTAAGACTTTTGAAAGGTTAGAGGTAAAACCCTAGAATACCTTGTACTTTGGAAACCTTAAAAGGAAAAGAAAATAGGGTATTAATATTGTTCAGACAAGTTACAGAACTGCAGCCCAAAAACTGTCCTTCCACTATCTTGGCAAGAAGATTATTTCTTTACTATATAACATGGGATGTAAAATAAAGCAGAGCTTCCTGCTTATGAAAAAAAGTTCTAAGTTTTTGCAGTACATCATCACTTTCTCTCCAGAACAGGAAAAACATGAGGGTTTGAAAATGTAGGTGAAGATTTTCTATGACTCTCAATGTCTCTCCAGTAACTAATTCCAAATAGGACTATGTAATCAGATTACCAGATGCTTTGGGATCCATTTTGGAACCTGGTGCTCTGTCTGCCAAAATGGATATTCCTAACACCTGTCTTAGGGTGTGGGATTTCTTTTGATATGTCTAGAGAACATGTTTTACAGCACATTTCTTTTAGATCCTTGAGTTCTTTGCCCTTAATGACAGAAAAACAATTAAGAAACAATATCTTTTTGGTACTAAAAGTTCCTTGAAATACAGTAATAACCTGTGTATCATGGAAAAACAAAGCAAAGCAAAACAAAACGAAACAAAAAAAATAAGGGAAAGAGTGGAGATAATGAAAAATAACGGGAAAAGAAAAAGTTAAGGTAGGAAAAAAAAGTTGAATGCTCTGCTTCTGACATGTGCTACTGCAGAAATCAAGGTTACTGTCATATAGCTAGCATAAATATCTACACTACATTAATGTACTGGTATAAAAGAGAATGTCTTACCCATGTATAAAAAGGGAAAGGAGAGCCCTGGGAACTACCAACCTGTTAGACTCACATCTGTGAAGATCTTGGAACAGATCCTCCTAGAAGCTGGCGCATGGAGGACAAGGAGGTGATTCAGGACAGCCAGCACGGCTTCACCAAGGGTAAGTCTTGCCTGACCAACCTATTGGTCTTCTGTGATGGAGTGACTACATCAGTGGACAAGGGAAGGGCTACAGATGTCACTTATCTGGACTTCTGTAAAGCCCTTGACACAGACCCCCACAACAGCCTCTCTGTAAATTGGACAGTCTGCAAATGACACAAATCTGAGTGGTGCAGGTGACACACTTGAAGCATGGGATGCCATCTAGAGGGACAAAGAAGTGGGCACATGAGAATTTCAAGTAGTTTAACAACACAAAGTGCAAAGTCTTGCATCTGGGTCAGGGCAACCTTCTGGTATCAGTCTGGGCTGGGGAATGAACAGACGAAGAGCAGTCCTGCTGAGAAGGACTTCGGGTGCTGGTGGATGAGAGGCTGGACATAAACCAGTAATGTACACTTGCAGCCCAGAAAGCCCACTGTATGTGTCCTGGAATTCTTCCCCTCTACTCCACTCTACTTTAAAGGGTTCTTCCAGTCCAAAATATTCTATGATTCTATGCCAGTTTGAAAGGTTGTCAGTACATCATTGTTTCAGCCCTGCTCTGACATTATACATCTAACATATATAGTCCTCCAAAATGATTAAAGTGACCTTAAGAATATGACGGTGGTAGTACTTGGAATACTAAAGGCCCACAGATTCACGTGGCTTCAAAGATTTTTTTTGCCAGGAAATCTAATGGCCACAAATTCTATGTGAATCTTTTTCATTAATATAGATAATTAAGTATAAATTTACTCTGTGTATACAAAAGAGAGAATTTAGCATTTTGTTGTTCTTTGTTGTTATATCAACAGCAAGTCAGAGATATTAAGGCCTCGGCTGAAAGCAATTATGAAAGTAATATATCTGAAAGAGTTCAGGAAAAAAATGTAGGAGACAGTTGCATATGTAAAATTGGGTTATTACCAATGGGACTGCTAAATTTGCAAACTTGACAACATACAGACTGGAAATACTGAATAAGTGAATTTAGTTTCATTAGCTACTGCTATTTGAGTGTGTTTGTTTTTTTGTTTTTAAAAAGAAAACAAAAACCAACCGAACAAAAAAATTCAGTATCAACAGACACAACCTAAGCTAAATGACAGTGAGGAATATCTTTACCATGTTCTTTTTATTATCACTAAGCTTGAAATAAAACTTGCTGCCACTAGAGATCATCATTGTTCTTTGCAGAAGAGTCTAGCATTAAGTGTTTATTTTAGTACATATACGTAGGTCCAGTCCTGTTCTTCACAGAGAGCACATTATGATATCAACATAGAAGCAGAAGAAGAAATGACTTCCAGCTTCAGAACTTCCATAAAATTTCGTGGTACAATAATAGCAAATGGAGTCCTAGATGCTTCTGTCCCAACACCAACATATTCCTGATGACTTGAAATAACTATAGATTGGACTGTATAAATCTTAGACTTAGCTCTTGCAATAAATATCAATTATTTCCTATCAATGATACTATTTTTAATGTAATTTGGTCCTTTCACAAAACTCCTTCATCATGGCTTGTTACTGTAATGAAACAAAATTTGAGAACATTTCTCACTTTTTATATGAAATATTTTTTATAAAACTATTCTTTCTTGCTACAATCTCTTTATTATAAAGTCTCTATATGCACCAATAATTATTATTTTTTTTAAATTCATTATCAGTTGTGCTGTAGATTTTTTTCTTCTGAATATCTTCAGATCTTCGGTCTTGAAACTTCATACAGACAGTGAAGTTAATGCAAAAGCTCCAAGGAAATGTTATTAGTCTCCAAGTATTTTGAATATGATGCTCTACACTGCTGTAACTTCAAGGTAGAGCAAAAATAGATGAGGTGCGAATAAAATGGAAAATGCTTCCTTCTTTTCTTCCTCAGCTTCTGTTAAAGTGAAATAAAACCCCAAGTCATAAAAACAGGGTCTTCAAAGGAGGCACTGAGATTAAATCCTCAACCCACTAATGGACATTTTTTTTTGAGACAGGTAAAGGTGGGATTGAATGACTTTGATATTTCTATATATTGGGATTTCAAAGATCCTAGAGAGCAATGCTAGATCCAACTTTTCTTGTGTACTATGGCTAGTAAAAGTGTAGCCATTATCAAGCATATTCAGGTAAATGTCTTCACCTATAAACAGAATTTGGACAATATGAACTATAGTAATAGGGTCTTCTTCCCCCCCCCCCAAAAAAAACCCCACAACAAAGTCTTTCTAAGAGGTAATATTATTTTGTATAATAAATAATAATTCCTCCATTAAAACAGAGGACTGACAATAAATCCCAGGAAGCATTATTTGTAAAATAAAAAAAAAAAAGGGGAGAAATTACAAATTATAACTGATCAAAGGGGTAACTACGCATATCAACCAAACAACTAGATCCTATAGTATATTAAAATAATCCCAAGTGTACTATTGGCAACACTAACTATACTGACTTCTGAAGTATGAAGGATTTTTAATTTAGGACTCCCTATGGTGATATGTTGTTCATTTTAATGATTGTTGATTGTTTCAGTGATGTATTTTGAAATATATCCCTAATCTTTTGTGGTTTTTTTGTCCCCTTGGGATGTATTTCCAACTGTTTTAATATGATATATGTACCATTTAATTGTATTATGTTTTATTTTTGAGATTTTGATGTACCCAAGTTTTCTTAAGTGTTTTTAAAATTATTTACATCAGTTTTCAAAATCAAAATGGGAATATGAAACAAGTAGAAAATAAGCTCATCACTTCATAGGGTTGTATAAAACTCACCGTACCACGCTTTGGTTTGTTTAAAATGAGTAACCTAATTTAGTTTGTGTAGTGCTCAAGGAGGACAAAGGGCCCTTAACAATGTTTTATATTTCATGTCCATGATTGTATACACTGAGCTTCAGGCCACAAACCCACACGTTCTTGATTTTCCCTCACTGGCTGTTAATATTTCAGTGACCTTCAGGATCTTTGTCAAGCAAAGTTTTTGATTCTTCTTGGGGAGGTGTAAAAGACTTATCAATCACCTAACTTACAGGTTAAATGTCAGCATTCTTTCATAAGTCCTTTCAATAAATAATTGGCCCTCTAGGAAAAAAAAATAAAATTACTATTTCTTGCTTCCTAATCTCTTCCTGTCTCTTCTTCCCTTTGCATCCCAAAGAAGACATCTGGCTTTTGTAATGATTTAGTGGGCTCTTAAAGGTTTTTAAACATTTTACTTTAATTTGAATTAATTTTGCAGTGCATACAAGTCCTTCTAACATCAATACAAAAAAAAGTTTTAGACCCCAAATATCACTGGATGTTTCTCACACAGATATGCATTAAGTCAAATTTCTGTGTTAGTCAAGGAACTGTGCAAATCCTGAAGGTTTTCTGTAAGACCAAATTTCCCCTCATGTCTCTCCCTCCATTTGAGACAACAATGTCCAGGGAGATGTGCAGGGAAAATTCAGTTTGAAAGTTAGCATGTTTCAGATTATACTGCCTCTCTATAAAGGAACAGAAACTTAAAATACTTTCATAACCCTTAGAGAAAATGAGAACAAATATAAGAGAAAGCAGTGCTAAAAA